>MKEJ01038713.1:0-13095 GCA_001753735.1 Embelia ribes
AAAAAATCACAACTAAAAAAAAAAAAAAAAAGGTATTACCTTACTAATTAAAATTGAGTTAAGGGACAAAAATATGTGAAAATATGAAAATTTAGTTGCCACAATAAATTTTGATATACCTTAAAACAACACCTTTACCACTATAAAAGAAGAATTACGGCTTTGGGGTTAAAATTTCGTGCCACTTTTGAAAATGCTAACTAATAAGGCACTAACATGTATGACTTAAAGATGTAGACCGCGATAAGTACAAATTCAAACAAAAGTCAATTGATAATAGTAAGCCAATACTTTTTTTAACCCATACAGTAAATGGTAGTAATTATCATAACCATAGTAAAAATAATAATTAAAACAACCCCCAAAGAGAATTTTGCAAAGATGTCTAGATTTTGGGTGTTCCCGAACCTTGACAAATGCCAAGATCGAACCTGAATATCCGCCACTTCTAAACATGGTAGCAATGAGCAAATGGTGTTGTTTTATATATAAAACTGAATTTCCTCCTTTAACTGGTTGATGTGAGAGAAAAATGGCTTCCAAATTTGCAAGTCTTTAAAGTTGGGTTATTTTTCCTCAACTTCAAAGTAAAAATATACCATATATCAGTGCATTTCTTTCTGATTTGTAAAGTCAACATGAAAAACAATAAGTTTGTCAAAAGAGCTACCAAATTGAACTCCTTAATGCCATCAAAATCATAAAAAAAACTCGAAACTCATTTGCATAAAAACTCACAAAAACTGAGTATGCAAACAATTTTCAAGATATTTGCAAGTCTTTTGAATTGAGGTATTTTTACTAAACTTAAAGTATAAAAGTGCCCCAAATCAGTGCACCTCTGTTTGATTTGTGAAGTTTAAATGGAAAACAACAAGTTTGTCAAAAGAGCTACAAAGTTAAACTCGCTAATGGCATCAAAATTATGAAAATAATTCGAGACTTGTTTGCATAAAAACTCACAAAAACTAGTAGCAAACAAGTCTCAAGGGATATCTGTAAACACTAAAATATTTAGCCAATGAAAGATTGTCATGTGTCTCATTAGCTCTCTTAAAAATTCCGTGTTTGATTAAATTAGAGTAGTTACATATAATAATATGGTGCACTCAATTATTTGACCCGTCAAATTGAACCGTTTTCTTAAGGGTTCCATAGTAATTAAGTACATATTTAAGTCTAACATACATATTATTGAATATCTCTAAAATAAATGAAATTGAGATATTTGTTAATTTATATAGTTAAAATATTTTATGATAGGGTTGTTTTGGTAATTTTCTTTTCAAGAAAACTAATACAAAAAATACAAGGGCATTTAAGTAATTCTTTCTCATTGTAAATAAAAAAAAAATAAAAGGGCATTTAAGTAATTCTTTCTCATTGTAAATAATGAATGCAGGGGAATTTTGGTGAAATCATAGCATCCAAACTCCTATAAATAAGAGGTCAATCTTTCATTTTTCACAAGCACAACTTCCTGAAGAGGTTCTGGAGAGAACTTAGAGCCTTCTGGATGCAAGAATCAAATTAGCAACGAACTATTGCCTCAAATTCAAATCATTCGAAAAACAATCGCTCAAGTTAAATCAAATTCAAAGAAAAATAACCATTTGATCTGCAAGAAACCTTCTGAGACGTAAATCGAATGTTTGAAGCAAAATTCACCATTTGATCTGCAAAAAGTTTTTCAAGCTACAAGTCAAGCGTTTATTAAAAAATTCAACCATCCAAATCATCATCAGTTGCTTGAAGAGGATAATCAAAGGACTAATTTATATTATTATAAACTACCGAAAATTGTACTCGTATTACTCAAATAAATATAAATTTAAATTTGCTTTTGGAATGCTCTTTTTTAGGTGTTGAGGTCCTCATCATGCTAGGTGTATGATATGATTACTTTGAGTAGGGAAGTGCACTGCATGTTCTTGACATTCTTTTTGATGACCGTATTTGTTGATATCGGGGGTTATCATCTTCAATGATTGGTGTCATAATCTTACGTCTGACATACAGTTCCTTATACCCTTGGAGTATGGAAAAGGTCTTTTGGGTTTGATATATGGCATAGCTTCTAGTTGGGTGTCGACCCCTTTGATTTTTGAACCTCTATTCTTGCCGAAGATCTCTTCTCCTCCTAGCTTTGAGCTTACCATTGGTAGTTGCCACCAAATAAATTTCAATGCGTAATTAGAAACTTATAAAAATAGAATTTATAGAATATAAATTGTGATAAGAGAGTACAAATTATTGCCATAAAGAATAAAGAATATAGAATGTGCTTACTCCATGATTCGTATATATTTTATATAAATAGATATTGGGTTGTGCATCGGCTCATATCCAATCTGAATTACCCAGATTCGAATTATCCGAACATAATTTTAAATTACCCGAACTCGAATTATCCAAATTATTATAATCTGAATTGCCTAAATTATTTATAATAAATTTGAACTAGAACCGAACTCGATTTAGGTTAAAATCTAAATCCGAATTACCCAAATTATACGAACCGAACCCGAATTATATATATGATATGGTGTTGTTTTCTTATAATAAATATATAATAATATATGAAACGATGTTGTTTGGTTATTCGGGTATTTTAAGTTTACCTGACCTACCCGAACTCGAATTATTCGAACCTGAATTATACAAAGTTTTTTTAATATAAAATCCTAACCCATAGCGCAGTCAATTTAGGATCACCAAATTTATTTCGGATAAAAATGAGTAACATATATATATATTTTTTTGGAATGTTATGAAAATAAAAACATTATTCTTGCGGTCACTTCTCCATTTCACAAAGTGCTGCCGGAGCAAAAACCATCTCGGAAAGCGAATCTCCTCAATCCGATCCTCACGCGTCAACTCTTCCCCACATGCCTATTTTTCTACTTATTTATTTATTATTTCTGTATGTATGTATGTATGTATGTATGTATGTATAAAATATTCATACATTACATACAGTTCAGTTACAGATCGGTCAAAAAAATGCTCCGTTACAAATATTTTTTCTTCTTCACACACTCTCGCACTCACGAGAAAAACCCTAGTTCCATTAAATAATTGCTTCACCACGGAATCCTCTCGGGTAATTGTTCGGTTAGAAATTTCGTTTGATTTTGTGTTAGATTCTGGTTTTTAATTTTAATTTTGATATTTTGTTGTAGTAGTAAATTGAAGAGAATAGATACAAATACCTGCAATCCAGTGTCTGCGTGTAGGGTGAGACAGATCTAATGGATATTCGAACAGATACCGATACGAGTCCGTATTTGAGGTACTCCTTTCATCCCTTGAATTTTTTATTAACTGTTTTTATATCATTGATGATTTGTATATTTGGTATTTATAATCAATGTTTGAAAAGTTTATAAGGAAAAGATTGTAGTATTGCCTAAAACTATTCTGATTTTGTCATTTCGTACCTAAAAATTTTGGACTTGGACAATTTAGTTCCAAAGATTGACCAAATTGTGTCCATCGCTCCAATCGGGACAGAGTCCTTTGAATTGATAATAAAATCCGCACGATTATGGATTTCATCTTGTCCCGTAACCAAATTCTAACGACGGACTATTGACGCAATTTGGTTACCGTTTGGGAATAAATTGTCGGAGTCCATAGGTTTTGGTATGGCAAACGACAGAACGAAAATCAGATATATGCAGGTTGTAGATAATAATCAGAATTTAACAATTATTTTAGAAACTGACAACTGATATTTGCGTATGGGTGGAAAAATCATGGTACCAATATGTTGAATATGACGAAATTAAAGTTTCAATTTAATATGACCAAATTGTGTATGGTAAATTGCCTTATTTGGGACTGGGTAATTTGATATAGTGATTTACTTGCTTGCAAAATTACCTTAGTTTAATGGCGCGATATATTAATTGCATTTTCACCGAAGAAATAATGATGCATTATTTTACTATGAAGTTGGACACTTATCTCCCATGTCAATGTTTACACTAGCATGTCACTTCTTTTGTGTCTCCAGGACTTTTTTTATTTTGTTCTTTTGTATGCATTCGTTAGAGGCTCATGATATACGTTTAAGGGCATTGGGGTACATTTATCTCATATATGTCATGGAAAAGTGTTTTGCGTTTGTTTTTCCCTTCATTAACTTATATTTCCTGATTTGGATGATGACAGAACCTTTTTATTCTTTTGACTAAATTATGTCATTATACTTTTTCTTTTCCTTTGCTAGCATTAGATGATTGATGTTTCATAGTAACATTGTTTTTTATTTGTAAATATAGTTTAGCAGCTGCCTTATCTTATGGAATTGCTTCAATGGCCATGATTTTCATCAACAAGGCAGTTCTAATGCAATATGCACACTCCATGACCCTTCTTACTCTTCAGGTATTACTTTTCAGTTGTCACTTTTCTAAATTTCATCCTTCTGTTTGTGTTGACTTTTTTTCTTAATTATGGATGTGCGTGCTAATTGCTTTATTTGTAATGCTGCAGCAATTGGCAACAGCTTTGCTTATACACGGCGGTAGAGTAGCAGGATATACAAAAGCCAAAGCACTGAACATTGCAACGGCAAAGAAACTTATCTTGGTTTCGTTATTTTACAATGCAAATGTTGCATTTGCTTTGGCAAGCTTGAAAGGAGTAAATATTCCAATGTACATTGCTATAAAAAGATTGACACCCCTTGCTGTATTAATAGCTGGTTTCTTTTATGGGAAAGCAAGACCTTCAACACAGGTTTGTACCATCATAGAAACTGTACTATGCTTACCTTTTTTAAAATGAATTATTCCTGTCAGGAAGCTTAAACATTATATATTATTGTTATAATTAATAATTGTGCTGGGAGCTCCACGGGATTTTATATCATTCCAATTGCCAAATGTTTATTTCTACTTCAAGATCATACATCCATGGTTATCAGATAGGAGCAGTAGCCCATTGCCACTCTCCCCCAACACATCATCACCTCTCTAACTGAATGAGACACGTGGCAAGGGACTCCAAAGATGGATAGCTTTAGACTCAAAAGTTTCCTTGACACTTTGCAGTGGAGAAGCAAATGATTAACACTATCCGTCTTCCGTGCACAGATAGCTCTATTCCTTTTTTATAATCCTTCTTGGCATGAGATTATCCGAAGTTAGATTGGCCTTCTAAGGTGACCCATGTAAAAAAGCCCACCTTGAGCGGATCCTTGGTCATCCAAGCTGATCCCATGGAAAGGAATTCACATTATTCCTTCATCAAAATCTGTTGAACGAAGTCCCCAGAAAACCTTTGTTGGATTGAGGTTTCCAGAGAATTGTCTCTTATTGTCTTGAATTTAGTCCTAGATAATTAACCAAGAGGTTGTTAAACTTTATCTTACATGTATCTTTCTTTACTGAAGACATTCAGGTTGTCTTAAGTCATAATTATAGGATTCTTTTCTGCAAGCTAAATATGTTGGCTGGTATCACACAGCCGATTGTTTGGATTGATCACATTCATGTATCTCGAGGACTTTTTTTTTTTTTTTTTTTTAAAAAAAAAAAAAAAAAANNTTTTTTTTTTTTTTTTTTCAACACCTATATATTTAGGGTTGGGGGAGGATACCCCAGTTCAAGGCCAGGGAAGGCTACCAGCCTCTTCGAGGACTTGTGGTGCTACTTATAGATACCTACCAAAGGGGACTACCGGAAGCAGGAGTTGAACCTATGTACTTTTGACGAAGTGCTGACCCTCACCTCACCAACTTAACCATCCCGCAGCGGTGTTATAGACTTGTAGTAGGTTTTCGGGATAAATGTCATTAGGATAAAACCTTTTCATACTCTGGTTTTCTGCTATTGAAGCACTAGTGTGATATCATTTTATTGCTATCAAAGTATACATATTTTACTTACAGTTTGGGGACGGAAGATTATATGTTACATTGTTTTTGGAATTTAAGGTACTTGTTGCTATATATAATTCATCAGACAATGATCATAATAATCATATCCTTTCTTCTATTTCAGGTTACACTTTCAGTGATGTTGACTGCTGCTGGGGTGATCATTGCTGCGTTAGGAGATTTTTCCTTTGACCTTATAGGATATAGCATGGCCTTTATTTCTGTTTTCTTCCAGGTCCAGTGGTGTTATATTTATTCTTTCTTGTATACATGGCTCGACAGGAAATTGAGTTTATAATAGCTAGTGTTTTAAGTACAATGGTTGACGTTTTGTTCCTTAAGTTTTCGTGTACTTGCTTATGCAGACCATGTATCTTGTGTTGGTGGAGAAATCTGGTGCAGAAGATAGTCTTTCGTCAATTGAGATCATGTTCTACAACAGCTTTTTGTCTTTACCATTCTTGATATTCCTCATCATTGCTACTGGAGAGTTTCCAAATTCTTTGTCCTTATTATTTGCAAAGGTCCGTATTTGAACCCATTTTACCTTAGATTTGCATAATTCTTAATTTTTCAAAGAGCAGTAGAAAATTGACCTCCTATGTTTGTGAATGAATCTCCCGATTTCAACCCTTGAAGGTATTTGACCATAGTAGTTGTCAAGTTCACCAATGACTGATAAAATCATTTAAGTTCGGATGACTGCTTCATCTGATACTAAGCAAATTGGAAAGGGACATTTTTCGTTCATGACTGGTGAGCTAATAGTCGTTAAAAACATCTTTGGTATCATGCAATAAGTCATTTACCATTATGGTCATTATGTAAGTTTTGTGTGGCTTATCTCTTGGTAACCAATGTTTATTTCTTTAAGTTTTATACTTTTATGTTTTGGTGCTCAAGGGAGTGTATAGGTCTTTTAAAGTCCTTCAAGCGGGCTAAAGGCTATGGTGGTTAAGGCCTGCACACATAGCAAAGTTCCTATATGATAATCATGTCTTGCTGCCTTTGCAGGTTAAGTAAGAGCCCTTTGGAAAGTGATGCGTGTGAAAAATACTTTTGGTTCAAAATGTGACCCCCATGATATGTAAACAATTAAGAACTAGCGAACTGAAGATTTATGAGAGGAGTTGCATGAATCTGTCATTTGATGTATGTTTATTATATTTTCGATACGTTAAAAGTGCTTGTTTTAGGCTTTAGATTCATTGTTTCTTGTAGTCACCATTGAACTTTTTGTTTTAATTATCATTTAAGCATTGAAGTTTATTTACCGATTCATTGTTTTGCTGCAAATAGAACTCAAAGAGTTAATCATATTTCTATTAAATACAGGGGATCTTTGTTTTGGATTTCTTTTGAAAAGGAAATGGTAAAAGTTCTAGGGTGTTCCACTTGGCACGACCACAACAATTATGGCTTCAATTTATGTATTGTCATATGATGATATGATTTGTTGCTTACAATGAATTTGACATAAACTTTTAGTTGTTTTCTATGAAACGAGCCGCCTGTTGTCATTTTCGGTGATTCTTATGTTCTCGGCATGATGGGCATAGTTCTAACTACACCTTGATCTTGTTTCTTCTAATGGATATGACATGAATTTCTTTGTTGTTTTTCATGAACAGAGTTATTCATTATCATTTTTGGCGATACTTATCTTATCGTTGGTGATGGGCATAGTTCTCAACTACACCATGTTCTTATGTACCATTGTTAACTCTGCTTTGACGACTACCATTGTTGGAGTCCTTAAGGGAGTTGTATCTTCGGTATGTCTGGTCTTACTTGACATTTTCCTTGACAAACAAAAGTACATTTTTTAACTTACCGTATTTTTGTATGATACTCAAGTTTAACACATTATTGCTACTCTAGAGGTGACATTAATATGTTAAAGGTCATTTTACTTATTTGACTGTGACCGTAAACTAAATAATCTGTCTTTTGCAAGCTGGGAGAAAAGCTATGTTCATCCACCTTAAAAACTTTTAATTTATGAAAAGCAAACAATCAGCATTTGTGCTGAGGATTTAAATTCACAACTCATAATAAGTTATAAATTAAAGAACGCTGGCTTAATAGCTACTTCAAATAAGCTATAAATACATTTCAATATTTATTCATTTGTTTCTCATGCCTTCAGACGCTTGGTTTTGTCTTGCTGGGTGGAGTTGAAGTTCATGCACTGAACGTGACTGGATTGGTGATTAATACAGCCGGTGGCGTGTGGTATTCATATGCCAAATATCAGCAGAAGAAGAATAAGCCACCAAAGTTAATGGCAGATTTGGAGTCTCATCGAAAATGAGTTAAGTGGTTATCGTGACTGTGGTAGAGAGAATTGAATTACAATTGGATATAATGAACTTTATATTTATTGCCATGGAATGAGCTTGCCAATTTTATTTTTTGTTTTATAGTAATCCATTTTTAAGATTTTATGAAATAGTGTCATATTAAAAGAAGATTTTGTTTTCTGAGAGGAGATAATTCTGCTATTTTGTTCTATGATTCCATTGTTAGCTATCATGTTTATATGGTACTCATATTTGAGGGCGTTTCTCTCAGTGGAATTGTTTCCTTGCAGCGCAGGTGTATTGATTTTTATATACAAAAGGTATCGGATGCAAGATGGATGTGCAGACGGAGATCACACCTTATGCATATTTATTATGCATCTAAGCACACTTCTTTATAAAATTTTCTGCACGCCGTGCAAAATTATTTAATTGTTGATAATTATTCTATAATTACTTTATAATTTTATAGTTTCCTAATTTATAACTTATATCAGTATTAACTTTTAGCAAAGATCCGGTCTTTGCTATTAAATAATTCGGCTAGATTATTGCAACTTTCGAAAAAAAATATAGAGAAATAAATTATTTTTTTTGAAGATTTTTTATACGAATTAATAATATTTTATATCTATTAAATATGTTTTTCAATTTTATCTCGGGCCTTTTAATGTCATTAACGTAAAAGCTAATGTCATTAGTATTAATAGACATTGATGGGTAAATAAAATTTTGGAGGGCTAAAATGACAGAAAACAAAGGTGGGGATGAAACTAACGGTTATATAAAAAATAGAGGGATTAAAGCATACTTTATTCTAAAATATACGAAAGTGAACTGGTATTCATTGCTCGTAATCTTGGACCCAAACAACGAAACATGAAAAAATTTAGCCAAAAGCAATTTATATAATGATCTTAACTTGAGACTTTCAAATAAAAAAAAATCAAATGAAAAAATATGCGATTCTTTCTCACGTTACGAATTTCCACTAAAATCTAGGGACATGATAAAAAAACATAAAAAGAAAATAAAAATGAAAATAGAAAAAGAAAAAGAAGAAAAGAAAGGAAAAATGTTAAGCCACGTCACAACTTAAAATTACAACAAATTTTCGATGTATTTGCTGAAGCAAACTTATGAGTTTACCGACACATATCAAGTGATAAGTTTGTCGAACCAAAAGAATATACAATAACTCAAATGTCTACCATTCCAAACGCTATTATCAAACATCAATTCATCCTAAAAATCTTTTCAAGATTTAAATGTACATCCAACTCATCAAACTCGTTTATAAACCTCATAATTTATGAAATCAACTCACATCTACGAAATATAACACGCGAATACATCCAACCCTGTCAAGCATATCCCAAACCCGCATTAGCACCTATAAAACAAATTAAGCAAAGAAAATATATGCAACGAATATGGGTTAGACTATCAACGAACATAGTAAATGCGAGACTATCCGGTACTTGATATGCATGCACATGTTAATGAATATCAATCAACCACTAATATGAGATCTTCAAATTGTATATACTTCAACTAAAAAAGTAAGCTTACAAAGTCAACAAGAAACTACAAATGCACTCAAAGGATAATGACAGTAAAGTAAAGTAGTATAAGGCTTCCACAAGAAAAAGTAAGTAAATAAAATCAACGATAAAGTAAATAAACTAGAAATGCAACGACAACACACAAACTACGAACCACACGCTACTAATCTCAACTACAACACATAATAAGCCACGGTAAGGCTGTAGGCCTCCTTTTTAATTCCACGAAAAATCCATGTAATGTCTTGGGATCTCTAACCATCCCCGAATATACCACCAATGTCCATACGCAACATATGATAGAATAAGACAACGAACATTGATAATTTATTAATGAAATTACTCCAATATAAATGAAACAACCATAACTTATCTGATCTTGTTATCATATTTTATGACCATGCAACTTTATTCAACTGAAAAGAAAATAATATCTTGGCCAACAGCCTACAACTGTCTGATAAATGAAATAACAATACTGAAAGAAAATCTGACAATCCCCAAGTGAGCTTTACCATATCCTAACAACAGTTCACAGGGCTTCTAGCCCTAGGTTTTGCTTGGTGTTTTCATGCAAAATACAGTAGAAAAATCTACCAAGTAGGCACAAGTTAGAAACTGGAATACAATTCTAAAGAAACTTGATATGTAAAATAATGAAACATGCAGAAATAATAAGAGTAAGTATAGAAAATTACTATACAACATCATCTGTAACAATATATCGCAATAATTATCAACATTGCAATCATCTACCAGGTGTCACATCTAATTGTCGGGATATACTGTCCTCCCACACACTGTTGGCCATTCGAAAATATTATTTCCGAGGCCAATGACCATTTTGAGGGTCAAGACATGAGTACTCATCAAATACGGGCCAACACAGACTCTGTGTGCCACGATCGCCACAGAATATACGTTTTTCTGTGTGTCAAGACCACTGCAGAATGTACCTTCCTCCACATGTCAACAAACATAAATACATACATCGCATGAATTTGAACATGTGATTATAATTCCGAGGAGTTGCCTAATGTCTACTTCCATTTACGACCATTTAACATTCTTCTAGTATTCCTTACATGAAATTGCAACAAGGTTTATTTGCAAATTAATATTCAAACCAACCAAGGCCATCTCGTCTAGATGAAACAACCACTCATCCGGACCAAACCAAACTCGTCCAGATGAAACCTGCTACAATCCAAACACGTTTTGTTTTACGAACAAAAACCAAAAACACGATCCTATTCAAGCAAAACATGACTAATCTTACCATAAACCTCTATAATTTAGTCTTAAACATGATATAGCAACAACAAAAAATATGGATTTCCTTAAAATTGTATCATAGTTCCACAAAGAACCTTATGCGAAAGCAAGTGATTTTCCTCAAAAAGCTGAAATCAATCCTAACCCTTCACCCGCAGGCTTATCAACCCAAACACGAGCCTATCATAAAAATTGAACGAGAATTATTTTCATTAACAACAACCGTAACATCAATTTATCATTAGACCTCAATTATGATGAATTAATGTAATAGCGGGTATAAACAATCAGAAAAAATAGGGGATAAAACGTACGTCAAAATGACGAGAACGAGACGAGGATTCTGAATTTGCATTTAGATCTTCACGTGGATTGCTCTCTCTCTCTCTCTCTCTCTCTCTCTCTCTCTCTCTCTCTCTCTCTCGGATAGAATAGTTTTGTGTAGTATCTTCTTCTCCTCTACTTTCTCTATTTGAGAATGAGATAATGTAAGGAAAGAACGATAAAAGGAAAAGTGGAATTAATTTTCAGTTCTTTTTCAATAATATTAGAATATTGGTCCCTTATATTTTAAGGGCCTTATAGTTCTCCCCCCAAAAAGATAAACTCCATCCCTAAAATTTAAGTCATACCTGTAAACGGTGCTAGGAACTTATTCCGCATCTCCTCTTCACATTCCTAAGTTTGTTCATCGACTCCGTGATGCTTTCAAAGCACACGAACCAGAGGAATCACTTTTTCTCATAGTCCCTTTTCTTGACGGTCCCTGATATTCACTGGACATACCTCATATATCACATCTTCTTCCACGACAGATAAAAATAGTAAATCACTTGAGATGGATCTGGCTCGTATTTTTGTAACATCGACACGTGAAGTCTGGGTGTACATTCTTTAGCTATGAAAGTGAGGCCAACCGGTATGCTAGCTTCCCAATTTTCCCGATTATCTAAAAAGGTCCCACAAATATTGGCGACAACTTGACTTTCTTCCCAAATCACATTATCCCCTTCTAAGGGGCGAGACCTTGAAGAATGCATGATCTCCCTTTTCAAAGGATAGTGAGCGACTTCTTTTATCAACGTAACTCTTCTGACGACTCTGCACTATTACCAACCTCTGTCCAATCACATTCACCACTTTCGACGTCTCTAGAACAACATCCGGCCCCAATAGTAATGATTGTCTAAACTCCATCCAACATATCAAGAATCTACATGGGCGACCATACAATGCCTCGAATGGTGTCATCATGATAATATAGTAGTAACTATTGTTATACATAAACTTGTCTAGGTGCAAATGATCTTCCCAACTCCCTTCAAAATCGAGCACACATGCTCGATGCATGTCTTCTAATATTTGAATAGTCCTCTTGGTTTGCCCATATGTCTGAGGATGATAGGCAATACTCTTTATCAACTTCGTACCTAAAGCTTTTGACATACCCTCCAGAACTATGACAAAAATCTTAAATCTTGATCGGATACAATGATATAAGGTGCACCATGCAACCGAAGGATTTCTTTCACGTACAATTGTGATAACACTTCCTCTCCATCTTCCTTTTTGATAGGTAAAAAGTGGGGTGACTTCATCAACCCATCAACGATCACCCATATGGTGTCTTTCCTTTCCCTTGACCTCGACAATAGGCTTACAAATCCATCGTGATGTGTTTCCACTTCCACTACGGTATCTCAACTGGTTTCACCTTACCACTCGTCTTCTTCCTATCCCTTTTCAATTATTGACACGTCAAACACCGTACCACAAACTAGGGCAATGTCCCTCTTTAAACTTGGCCACCAATACGTATGGCTCAAGTCATGGTACATTTTGTTTCTACCTGGATACACTACTAAACGTGATTGATGCAAGTCTCTTAATATATCTTCTCTCATCGACTTCGGTACATACAAACAACCTTGGTATCTCAACTCCCCATGGTCTCTAACTGTCAAAACTCAAGATTCCCCACTTTGTGCTCTAGTCACAAACTTCTATGACTACGTCTTGCTCCACTGAGATTCGAAAACTCTATCTACTAACTCAGGCTATA
>MKEJ01038715.1:0-10561 GCA_001753735.1 Embelia ribes
TCCTGCACATTTAGGGAGCAATCCAGTTTTTGGCGCCATTTGCGGCTTTATATGGGCGTCTGTGTCGGTCGCCAGTATGTTGGGCTAAAGTTGGAGATAGTACCTTGTTAGATCCTGATATTTTTCGGGAAACTATACAAAAGGTGCAACTAATCAAGCAGAGATTGGAAACTGCTCAAAGTCGTCATAAGAGTTGCGAAGTGTCGATGACCATTGTCTTTTAAGGGTGGAGATCATGCGTTTTTTAAAGTTTCGCCCAAGAAAGGGATTATGCATTTCGGGAAAAAGGAAAAACTTTCATCGAGATTTATTGGGTTGTTTCTTATACTTGAAAAGATTGGCGAAGTTGCCTATCGATTGGCCTTGCCACCTCAATTATTGAGCGTTCATCCCATATTTCATGTATTTATCTTCGTAGGTATATATGGGACCATCTCATGTGATTGATTATGATGACTTATATATTAAAGAAGATGCATCATAGGAGGTACGACCTATGCAAATATTAGAAGTGGAAGAAAAGGCGCTTCAGAGGTGTTCAATTTGATTTGTGAAGGTTTTGTGGTGGAGTCGTTTAATGGAAGAGATGACTTGGGAAAGAGGAGATGAAATGCGAGCAAAGTATATAGAGCTTTTCATTGATTCCGGTACATTCTTTGCTTTTGTGATTTGTGTGAATTTGGGGACTAAATTTCCTAACTTGGGGATGTTATAGCATCCCAGAAATTCAGAATAAATTTTTTGCATTAGTGAAAAATATTATTGGATTTAATTTACTAATACTACCTGTTCAATTATGTTATTTATTAAGGCTTTTACAATTATTACGTAGCATAATATTGTATTGATTTTGTGTACGTAGTATTTTGAGTAGTTGATACTTGCCTCAGTCACACTTCTTTTTCCCATTTGTAAGAAAGTAGAATAGGGAGAGAGAAAAAGAGAATTGGAGAGTGGAGAACATATTTTAAATATTTCCGCCCTTGTGTCATCAATCCTGAGAGGTCCAATGTTCAATTTAAATAGATATTATTGATCCTTGAAGAGAGACCTTCAATTCTAGGTAATTCTTGACTTCTATATCATTTGTATTTATTGCCTAGATTTTCATGTTGATTTGGTACATCAAAATAAATTTGTTGAACCCGTTATTGATATCATGAGGATTATTTTTTACTGAGGACTTGTATTGATCTGAATGTCATTGCCAGATCAAATCCATGGTTCAAGCGGAGATAATTCGTGATTTCTTGAAAATTGGATTCATGTTTCAAGGTACAAAATTTTGTGTATACATTTTCATGTTTGGATTTTATAAATTCATTGGGATAGTTTTGGATTTTTTGAACAAAAATTGATTTGATTTTAGGTAAAAAAATTTGGAATTTTGGAGCTTGGACCGATCAGAAAAGCCCCAGACCTGTCTGAGATTACACTATCTTTTTCGTCCAAAAGTTGAACCGGTCCAAGAAGGGTTGGGACTATCCAAGAAGGTCTGGAATTTTTGTTATATTTTGTGGATCGGTTCTGGTTTTTGTAAACCAGTCCTAGCCTTGTTCAACAATTTGTTTTTATTCTATATTTGATCTAGTTTGATTCCAATTCTTTAAGGAACCAATCCTCAATACATTGAGCTATCAAACCTTTTTTTTTTTTTACCTAGGAATGAATTGAAGATCAATTGATTGATTCTTTTTTAGTGATTCAAAGTAGACGTTTCGAGTTCAAGTTTTAAAGACCATTTAGAGTTTTGTTGCTTTTTAAGTTACGAATAGATTACGAATAGCAATATAAATTCAAATTTATGTATGTAATCGACATGTATAATATATCTTGATTTTGTGTTTGGCTTAATGTTTGATATGTTTAATGTATATCGATTTTTTTAATACAAATCCTATAGAAATAATTTTAAAAGATGGCTTGGAATTGTGAAATATATTTAGATATACATATCATTTATGGCATTTATCGTACCATGTATATACTTTATTGATCCTTGCTAATGGCATACATTCGTACGATACATTATAATATGTAAAGTTCCTTATGGTATGTCTTATAGTATTCAATATGACATACATGGCTCATGGCTCATTCGTGAATCATAATGCTAAAATATTGTAACATTGGTGTAGCAATTTCATTCAAGTTAGACTTTGTGTCTTTTGATTTCTTTTCGGGACATGGTATCGCCATTTATAAAACCTTTGTGATTGTGTTAAGGAGAAGGCCTAGCACCTTACCATGTGAACTGAGAAACCTATGCAAAGAATGACTTAATAGCTCAGTGTGTTAGAAGCACATAAGAGTCAAGGCTATGATTTCACTTTATACGAGAGTACGTCGAATTGTTGGATTAAATACTGCCTATTTTATTACCTTTGTGAGATACAATCCAAATTTTTAGGCTTTGTGATTTATGCCGGGGCTTTGTGACCAAGCTTTGTGTTTAGGGTAGGGTTTTCTGCATACTGGTTTTATTTTTCATTGCTGGTATATCATTACATTATCTACATTTATGAGTAGATTATTTTGCTCCTCCATGTTATAACATGTTTTATTTGTGATTATGTGGATTCATGCTATGTGCAAGAGCATGTTTATACATTTCACTTACATCGTAGCTTCTTATTTAGCTTGTCAATTGGAATTTAACTTGTAGTTTTTCCATTTGCATCGTTCTTCAATATATTGAATTGCAGGCTTCAATGCAAGTGCCAGGCCTTCATGAATGCTCGAAGGCTATGATAGATGACTATAGATTTTTGTAATGTTGAAGCTTTTAAATAATGTAGACATATTATAATTGAATTGTAGTTTCAACATTATCTTGTATAGAGCTTGGAACCTTATATATATATAAATATTTTGGACAAGTAAGACACTTGATTTTGTATATCGTAGACTTGGGAAGTTTATACTTTTGTGGCCATTGTATATATGTAACCAAGTTGTAGATTTGTGTAGCGACATGCACACGACTTTGATATATATATTATGTATGGATTTTGTGTATTTTGGGATTCCGAGCAGTATTGTGTATTTTATTATCTACTTTGTGTCCTTGTGGCATACGTCATCAGGATATAGTATTGCCATTTATAAAACCTTTGTGATTGTGTTAAGGATAAGGCGTGGTGCCTTGCCGTATAAACTAGAAAACATGCGTAGGGAGCGACTTGACAATTCAAAATGTTAAATGTACATAAGAGTCAAGGCTATAATTTCATGTCTTATTGAGAGTGCATCAAATTGTAGGATTGGACATTACCCATTTTACTACCTTTGTGAGATATTATCTCAATTTTTAGGCTTTGTGATTTGTGCCGCGGCTTTGTGAATGGGCTTTGTGTTTTGTGTAGGGGTTTGTACATAAGGGTTTTATATTTCATTGTTGGTATATCATTACATATTCTACATTTACGAGTAAATTATCTAATTCATCCATGTTGATAACATGTTTTATTTGTGATTATATGGATTCTTGTTACGTGTAAGAGCATGTTCATATATTTCACTTATATCGTAGCTTCTTATTTCGCATGTTGGTAATCTAACTTGTAGCTTTTCCATTTGCATTATTCTTCTATACATTGAATTATAGGCTTCGATGCAAGTGTCAAGCATACATGAATACTTGAAGGCTATGATAGATGACTATGGATTTTGTAGACATGTTATAATTATATTGTAGTTTCAACATTATCTTGTATAGAGCTTGGAACCTTATGTATATGTAAATATTTTGGATAAGCAAGATGCATGATTTTGTTTATCGTAAATTTGGGAAGTTTACACTTTTGTGGCAATTGTATATATGTAACCAAGTTGTGGATTTGTGTAAGGACATGTGCAAGACTCTGATATATGTATCATGTATGGATTTTGTGTATTTTAGGATTTCAAGCAGCATTGTGTATTTTATTACCTACTTTGTGTCTTTGTGGCTCATGTACCAGGGTTTCCCGGAATTCAAGGCACGACATGTAGAGGCTACATTGGGAAAATTAGGGAGATTTGGCACTCAAACCTTCTTTTTAATACAAGGATGTGAGTTCTTTCCAATTATTTGAATTAATTATTGCATTGTTGTATTTTGTTTGATAAATTCCAAAATTAACATGTCCAATTCTTGCATGAGTACATATTGCTAGTCCTCTTCTTGCCTAAGAAATGAAGATAAATTCGTGAAATCCCTTAGGCTCTATTTGATGAGTATGTTTCATATAAATTAGTAGAAATCATCTTAATGTAGTTTAAACCAAATTGTAACTATTTATGATTTTCTAGATAAACTTTATTTGGAACTCGCCAATTAGGGGAACTAAATTTTTATTAGGTGGAGGTTTAATTTAATTAATAAGTAGCTTAGAATTAAATTTTTATGGAGTGAATTGTATGTTAGATTTTTCTTAGGATTTTTGGGATTAGTAAGAGTCCTTGAGATTAATACTCGATATTTTACCAAATTAAGACCATCGTTCCCTAATGCATATTTTGCATGTTTTCGAAGCGGTCACTTGTGATGTCTGTACATATAGTTTGTCTCTCTACTCCTTATATCTTATAACATCAATAAAAATTCTCTACTATTTATTAAATTTGACAATCTTGTACCTTTTATCGTATTGAATTATATGGTTTGTTTGTTACCACTTTTAATGCTAAAATTTTAATTTTTTTTCTTAATATATGGTAATGTCCTGGAAATTTCGATTAAATATTTTGCATTTATAATAATATTATATGATATTATCGAAGCTTATAATATTATTATTGCATCATTGTAGAACGAAAGTACATAACGTGTTGTAGAAGGAAGTACAAAGCCTTAGCGTGCATATAAAAGTATCGTGGTAAGAAGACGTTTGGCATTATTATAGAACGGTATCTTGATGTGATGCAAAGGAAGTATTGATATTGTTAAGCTATTGCGTGGTACATTAGTGGAAGTGTAGTGTTATATAATAACCTTATTATATATTTTTAGGGTGTAAGAATGCATAGAATAGCATTTGAAGTTGAAGGGAGAAGTTTGGAGTTGAAGTTATTAGTTCCATGTCTTAGAATATTTTTGCAATTTTTTAAAGTGAATTGGCTCAAGGTTTACTGTTCAAATGGTGGCCAACTGCCTTTCAAATGGTAGTATTGGGACAGAACAATTAGTATTTAACAAACTTAAGTACGTGAGTGTATTATTATTTTTACTCCGACAGAACTCAGTAGAGAGAGAGGGGAGACACAAAAATTGGAGAAGAATACCCTATATCATCTAGCTCCCGAAGCCTAATTTGGATTCTAACCATAGATTCCTCATCCCCGAAGTATAGAGTGCATTTTGAGTTAAGCCACGTACCTTATCTTACTGGCTTATATAAACTTGATTTTCGTGCCTAGTTGGTACATAAAATTTAAGTTGATTTTCTTTATCCTTGTGTTAAGTAGACTGTCTTTAATTGTAGATTCGAGTTGATTCAAGTTTGAAGATAGATCAAACCTCGAGGCAAAGTGGTGGATAATTTAGGGCTTTTCAACGATTAGCTATCAGAAGGATTTTAGCTTGACAATAGGTACAAGTAGGCTACGAAATAATAATATACGCATGAGTTTATGTGTGTACCTTACGTGCAAATTTTATGAAGTTAGGGCATGATATTTTAAAGTAAATTAGAGATGAATTCCATTTATTTAAACTCATATATTTGAAGAATGAAGCATGATAGTTTGAAGTGAATTAGAGATAAATTGTAGTTGTTTAAACTCATTTATTTGAAGAATGAAGCATGATAGCTTGAAGTGAATTAGAGATGAATGATTGGTTACTAAATTACTTTACTTGAAGAATGAAGCATGTTTTATGAAGTAAATTAGAGATGAATCATTGGGTGCTAAATTGGTTTACTTGAAGAATGAAGCATGTTTTATGAAATGAATTAGAAATAAATGATTAATTGTTTAAATTTAATTATATGAAGAATGAATCATGATTAGAAATTGATTGAATTACATGATCATATGTGTTGACATTAATTCATTGAAGTGGCATTGTTTATTTTTTTTTAACCAAAGTGACTTTTTTGACAAATGAGAAGTTGAAATTGATTTTCTTAAGGAATTTGAAGTATATATGAAGGAGTGATGTTCAACTTTAAATATCAAGTTTAGAAGTGAAGAGAAGAATTTGAAGTATATATATGAGGAGCAATATTCAACCTCACAATTGAAATGAAGAACGAAGCTTTACGAGTTTAATGAAGTTGAATATTAAATTTTGAAGTTTTGAATATGATTATATTTGAAGGAAGTTTGCATTTCATTCATGGAAGTATTGAATCATTTTCCATTTCATTTCGGGACAAATGTCGAATTTACAAAGCTTTTAGAAGAAAGCAAAAAGATGGCTCAGCATCCTACCGTGAAAGTCAGAAACCTAATCAGGGATACAACTATAAACATTCCACAAAACGAGTGATTTATAGTATAGGTTTATGAATGAGTTAGATGCTAGTCCCAAATTTTTAGAAGTCAAAGTCTTGTAGCTAAATTGAAGCTGAAGTCGTGCTGCATTGCATTGAAGTTGCATTGCATTCATTCTTACATATGGCATGTTTATACTTTATGGCACCGCATAGCATCATATTATTTAGTAAACTAACTCGTTTAACTTTTCCTTTCCATTTTGTATCATAATATTACTGTAGGTGTGGAGGCTAGCGAGAGGCATCGTTGAGATGGCTTAATGATACTTCTACATATTTTTTAAGATGAATTTATTTGAAGATGTTTTGTATTGGTCAAATTCATATTATTTATTTTGGCTATAGAAATAATGTAATTTGAAGTTAAGTTGTAGTTTTTATTTTGAAGTATGAGGATGTTGTAAAAGGTAGCATTTTGTATTACACTTTATTATAACCCTTGAGGTTGTTTGGACTAGAAAAAAAGGATAATATATTGTATACATTATTATTTTGTTAAAGAAAGTAGCTTGATTGATGTTGTAAACATGGTGTTTACTTTTCTATTATTATTTATAAAATGGCAAAAATGTATATTTTTCTATTTGGCGTACTCCGATGAAGTTCATGTTGTTGAATGAGAAGTGAAAACTAGCATTGTAGAAGTGTTTCCCATTTTATTTTCTTTATTTAAAACATAAATTTTTTGTTTCTATTTTTTAGAAAAGGGATCACACTTGCCTCCCAGGATTTACGAGATTTGGGGCGCGACACTGTCTCATGTAGAGAATATATATTCGGGTTGAGTCTTCTACCAACTTATATCTATGAAATATACATCATGTGAACACATCCAAGCTATCAAGCGTGTCCAGAACCTGCCTTGGCATATATAAAATAATTCAAGATAGAAAATAGATGCTACAAATACAGGTTAGACTATCAGTGAACATAATAAATACAAGATTATATGGCACTTGATATGCATGCACATGTTAATGAATATCAATCAACCACTAATATGAGATCTTCAAATAGTTCATGCTTCAACTAGAAAAGTAAGCATACAAGGTCAATAAGAAATTACGAATACACTCAAAGGACAATAACAATGAAGTACAGTAGTATATGCCTCAACACAAAAGCAAACGAATGAAACAATGAACTACGAATGCACCAAAAAAAATAATGAAAACACACGAACTACAAACCATGTACTATGAACCTAGACTTCTATACCCCATCCCCTCCCCCCGTCCACCCTACTATAACTCAAGATGAAAGTTGGGACTAGTATCTCTATGAAGTTTTTATTGAAGTAAGTACCACGAATGCCCTTTCTATAATCGACACAGTTGCGATATGTCATGAATCATAGACTCTACTATTATGTGCTACCAACATATTGAACTGCCATGTCGTTCCTCATGCAAGGTTTTCTATTTTTGTAGTAAGGCTCCAGGCCTCCTCCTTAGTTCTATGAATCCTCAAAGTTTTGCAAAGGTCGATATGTTGTTCCGAAAAGAAAGTAAAAAACTCAAATCTCAACCATGATTAATATTCTTTTTACCACAATATTATTTAAAATTCCATGAATTATATACAATGAATTTCAACACCAATGAATTTACATTCCATGTATATAAATGCCCATGAATAATATGCCAAGCATATCCATGATTTATAAGCCACGAATATCCAAAATATACTATGAATGTCCACGATATGCTACGAATGTCCATGATATGCTACGAATGTCCATGATATGCTACAAATGTCCACGATATGCAATAAATGCTAATGATATGCCACAAAGATCTATGATACGCCATGGATGTCTACAAAAACAAATATGCTATGCAATTACATGAAAATAAATATGCCATGCATTTACACAATAATAAATATGCCAAACATTTACACAATAATAATTATGCTAAGGATTTACAAGTAAATAAATATGCCACTCTTGCCAACAAGAACTCATACACCACTAATACCAATGAAAACAACTACTTCTCGAACATCAACAAAAACAACCATGCCTAGGCTATCTATGATAAAAACTATGCCTCAAATATCTACCATAATAACATTGCCTCGAATATCTAGAAAATTAAATATGTTACGTATATCAACGACAACAAATATACCATGAATCTCTAAGGGAACCAATGTGATACGATTATAATTAGAGAATAAATATTCTACAAAAATAATATATGCCTCACATATCTATGTAAATAAATATTCCTTGATTATCTACAAAAATAACTATACCTCAAATATTAATAAGAAGAAATACATGTAACGTCCAAAAAAATCGAATGAAATTTTGTTCCTTTTTAGTAATAATATTATTCATTGCATTATAATCTTATTATTGTGTAGTAAATTATGGTCGTAAAGTAGTGTGTAGTTTGATTTTGTATTGCGTGTTTTGCGAAGTTTTGTGGACGTAGTCATCGCAGAATGGTGTTGCTTTATATATACATTATTATATGCATTGTATTTTATTATTGCATATCATGCATCATAAATGTAACAGAAAGTTGTGACATGTTATGGCATTATGGGAGGTTGGTTTTCGGAGTAGAATTTGAAGTTTTTGTGTGTGTTTGAAAGTGTTTAAATTAATGGTAGTGAACTAGGTGGGGTGCTAGCATACCCACCTTAGGTACAGGTACACCTAAGGCTAAATTTCTTTTCTAAAAGAACCCAAAATGTTCTGATGACTTGCACACTTGAAAGGGGTGCCTGTTCTGATACCGACACACTAGATAGAAAATATTGTTGGCCTGGTTGTTTTATGTCACATCCAGCCCTTTTACACCATAAAATTTCAATTTTCTTCTTCATTTCTTCTCTTTTACCAGTTATAAACATAGTGAGATGGTGTGTGGTGGGCAAAAGTGGGTTAAAAATTTTCGACTTGATCTCATCTAGCACGGGGGTTTATATGTAAGATATTTTTACATATTCTTGATCCTTAGAGTGAGAGTTATCTTTTGAGGTAAGTGTCGACTTTCATCTTGTTCATTTGCATTGTCTCAGTTTTCATGCCTTTTGGGAACATCAAACCAAATTTAATGTTCTTGTACCTTATCTTGAGGGAATCATTTTCTTGTATAGATGCATGTCAATTCGAAGTACAAAGATAGATCAAATCGTAAGAGAAAGCGGGGAGAAATTTGGGAGATTATTGTGTAGACTTGCGAGGGTTCATTTTTAGAGTATTTGAGGTATAGTAGACTTTGAACTCTAATATAATCTTAAGATACAAGTCTTAACATTTATAGGCATTGTGCATTTGTATTGTGCATAGGTTTCATGGTATTGTGTCATAGTGTGGTGTAAATTGTATTCATGATTCACTATAGAATTCATGATCATATTATACTTTCTTATATATTGTTGAATATTACTCATGTCATACATATAGCGTAGTCTCATTTTTATTGTAGAGTTGAATGTCTAACCGTATATTTTCTATGCTTTTTCTTTTTATATATTGCTTTGTGGGTTTGGAGGTGGGCGTTGAGCATCATTAGATGAATTAGTGTTTTTGTATTTTTTATGTTTTAGCAAGCGTTTACAAAGGCAAAGCGTAGAAGTTATATATTGTTGTTAATTTTGTATTATTTTATAGTTTGCAAGAACTATGTGTATCTTCTTTATTTTATTTTCTGTCAAGCATGTAGCTTGAAGCGTTGTAAGTAAACAAGGCGGTTTAGTCTTTTAGGAAGTTGTGGTTATGTTTCATATTTCTTGTTAGCATTGGCCTTTATTAGTATTGTTCGCATTTTTTTATATATATATACATATTATTGTAGGAAGGCTATATATATATTATTATTGTTGATGGGGATTTTGTAATTACTTGCATAGTATCACTCCGTAAAAGAGAATAAAACATGTTGGCAAAGATGATGTTATAGCATTGTATTTTCTTTTTTTGCCTTTTTTTCTTTCTCTTCTTTTCTTTTATTTTCTCTTTTCTTTTCTTTTATTTTCTCTTTTCTTTTCTTTTTACTCATGTTCCCTTGTTCCTTGGGATTCGGAGCGTGACAGATTGATATCAAAGCCTAACTAGGTTACAT
>MKEJ01038719.1:0-11740 GCA_001753735.1 Embelia ribes
GAAGCCAATTTTCATTCACACCGTTTTATGATTTTTGACCATGTAATATATCGTTTCAAAACTCGCGTTACGAGTTTTAAAACTCACCCAAAAATAGGTAAAAATT
Organism: Embelia ribes; assembly: GCA_001753735.1. Taxonomy (NCBI): domain Eukaryota; kingdom Viridiplantae; phylum Streptophyta; class Magnoliopsida; order Ericales; family Primulaceae; genus Embelia; species Embelia ribes. The sequence continues at coordinate 107 of MKEJ01038719.1, forward strand.
ATTATGTGTATTTCATATAAAACTGACTCAAACTTGGTAACTTTTATGAGCTTCAATCTCATTAAAAAAATCACATTAAACCATACATTTTCCAACACTAAAAAGGTGCATATTTGATAAATAATTTTAGAACAATCCTAATTTGACAAAATAATTTCAGAAAATGCTTCTTTTAGCTTTCTTAGGATGCCAAGAGAGTATTGACCCCCTTTGATATTTTTCAGAAGGAAAATACATACGCTTAAAGCTCTTGATTTTGGGTGTCGTGCTCATTTTCAACTCGCTTTTCCATACGACCAGTACTAAAGAAGGGAATATGTATTTCGTAAATAATGTCAGAACAATTCTAAATTCTTAGACAATTTCATAATATGCTTTTTTAGTTTTCTCGAGATATCATTTACCCCCTCTAATCTTTTCCAGAAAGAAACTTGATATCTTTATTTTATTTATTATTTTTATTTTTGATTAATTTTTATTTGAGAGAGATTTGATTTCTTTTGATTTGATTTGATTTTTGTGGCATTATTTCCTTATTTATTTGCTAGTGTTTTCTTTTAAGTACCAGACTTGTTGGTATTATTGGGGAGTTTTGATGATAAATAAAAATTGAATGTGTTTCCGAGTCTTCTTCTTCCTTTCTTCTATTTTTCCCTGTTAATTCTTTCTTTAATATGTTATTTTCCTTTAAATCGTATTTTGCGGCATCAAATTTGGTATCAGTGCTTATCTCATTCACATAGTTTATTGTTGCTAGCATCCACAAAACAAGACCGATTTGAGTATGTAGGCCGATATAATAGATGTGTCACCGAAAGAAGAATGTTTGATAGGCTTTAAAGAGATCGCCGTGATAATTATTACTACCAATCCCCATGAAACTCAGAGCAATAGGTAAATTCTCACTACACTAGTAGTGTTACGCCCTGGATTTTCTTCCACCAAGGAATGTGAGATAAGAAAGTAACATAAGAAGAAAATGAAATATATATGTCCAAATACAACATTTCTACGCCAATCTCTCCAACATGAACAACCATCAAAGTTTGATACTATATACATAATTCCTTTAGTTACAGCAAAATACATGTCTCAAAACTATACGCAAATCAAGCTAAGTACTTTCCCCAAGCTCAAAATAAAATTATACATATTAGAATGCCCGAATAATAATACATCAATTCCCTTCTAAATTGGCCTATACAAAATAAACAAAAGGGCTATGCATCCGATAGCCTAGGATTGTCTCCCGTGGTCATTGTAATCCTTCGAACCTATAAAATAGCAGGCCAAAATATAAAGGAAAAAGAAGTACGAGTTAGACAATCAATTAAATGATAAAGTTGAAAGTATGCGGTATATGGCATGAATGCACATGCTATGCATAATGTCCACGTAATGCCAAACCAATACCCCTTTCCAAATCCAAATTCAATTTGAAAAATCCATTTCCATTTTTGAAATCTGTTTCCAAAATTCATTTCCATTTTCATAATCAAAATAATCTATTTTTATTCCAAATTTCCATCTCTTTAATTAAAATCATCCGTTTTGATTCCATTTTCATAATTAAAAATATCCGTTTGATTTTCCAAAATCTCAACACGGAACCCGAAAGTGAGTCCCGGTCCAAGACTCAATAAAAGTGGGACTAGTGTCTTTCCAAATTCCAAATTTCATTTCCAAATTGGGGCTTCCCGCCTAGGATTCTCCAAGCTTTTATATTCTTTATAAAACAACATGAGATGCGTACATGTCATGATTCATAGGCTCGACTCTGTTGAGTATTCCTGACTTCGTCAGAAGGCTATACAATTGGTATTTTTAATTGTATTGTAAAAAATGATCTAGTCCCAAAAAGAAAGAGAAATGACTCAAACCACATTTCCCCAATGCATATGTCTTCTCTAACCAAATATATATTCAATGTATAATTCCAAATATAATATTAAATGCACGTGAACATATCCAATATATATAAACCTATGCCAATATGAATGAAAAAACACATATTGCAATGTGTAATTTCAATGCCAAAAATAATAAATGAGCATAGTCATGCTCCCATGTATATCATTTCCATTTCTATAATGTCAGTTGAACATAAATAATTTTCATGTATATGTATGAAATCCAACATAAATAATGGAGCGTAACTGAGTTCCCCTAGGTATAATCCATACCAATAATTTTTAAAATATATATACATACTCCAATGTAAATGTTTTATACCAATTTATAACCGAGCTCCCCACAAGAAACCCCCCTTCCCCCTCTCTCTAACCGGTATAGTTTAGGAGATGAAGAATGACTGAGAAAAACGTGTAAAAAGGTGACCGGGCCCACCCTTATCTGATTGGATGTACTGGTACCCAGAATCTGTGTATTAGTACTCAGCTGTGTACCGGTACCCCGATCTGTGTGACAGGTTCCAGAGCAAATAAAAAAGAGAATAAAAAATATTACTTTGCATACTGGTACACTGACCCTGTGTATTACAACTCTATGTGTACCAGTACACCATCCTTATATACTGGCAGACTCCCCTATTTCCAACCCTTTTGCCTAAACATATACGTAAACATTAAGGCATAACCCCAATATATCTTCCAATCCAAAAATCTATTCCGAGGCATGAATGTATAATCATGCAATAAATAATATACTAACATCCATAATGATATTATTTATAAAAGCAAAACAAATTATACGTATTTTCAAGGCACTACAAGTAGAGTTATCCCTAAATTTCAGAATTTCAAACAAACAAACTGTTAATGGTTTGGGTGATATTACTTTGAATCCAGATATCGTTGCTCCTTCTAAAGTTAAAATTTTAGATAAAGATAATTGGGTAACGATTGAACTTAATAAAATTATGGAAGAATACAGGAGGAAAAAAGCCTAGCAATTAATTGTGAGCACCGAAAATTGAAGTAATATAGATGATGAGAAACTTACCAATAAACCAACAAATAAAATTGGTGACAATTCTCTTGCTATAGAGAAATATGTGTCAAATATTCAATTTGGTTCAATTGTTGTTGATAAAGATTTGGAGTATAAAGTGGATATGGAAGTTAGTAAAGAAATTAAAAATGATTTAGAAGTTGATTTAGTTGATAATAAATTGGTTGATGATAGTACTTTTTTAGTTCCTTTGTCGGGTTTTATTGATCTCTACTTGTTAATCATGAATAAAGGATTTGATATGAGTTATTCGGTGCGATGCAAAATTGATGGACGATCTGTCTCTAATGATAAAGAAATTAGGAAGATCCACTTCAAGCCGTGGTACAATTACGATGACCCCTTTTGGATTGATTTTTCTTTCACTCTCCTCTCAGTTTTTGTAAAACGTCAATAGAAATTACATGCTTGAAGGTCTAATCGGAAAGGCAAGTTCAAGTAGAAATGTTGTGTTAAAGGTATGCAAGACCATGATATCTATATTCAAATGTATGGTCATGTTTCCAAATTTAAGTGTTGGATTTGTGGATGGAAAAGTTTGCTTGGTGAGCCCATGAATCGTGGAAATTTTGAAAACTCGAGGTCGAGTTTCGTTGAGGATGGGGAGAATGATCGTAAAACAAGTTTAATTTCTCACTCGACAGAATTGAGTTCTTTTCCACCCTTAGAGAATTGATGAGGATATCTTTATCTTATGTATTATTTTTATTTTTGGTTAATTTTTATTTGAGAGATTTGATTTCTTTTGATTTGATTTGATTTTTATTTTATTATTTCCTTACTTACTTGCTCGTGTTTTCCTTTAAATACCAAACTTGTTGGTATTATTGAGGAGTTTTGATGAAGAATAAAAATTGGATGCGTTTCTGAGTTTTCTCCCTATTTTCTTCTCTCTCTTTTTTTCCAATTCTTTTTTTATATGTTATTTTCTTTTCAATCTTATTGTGCGGCATCATTATTTTGGGTGGCAAGTTATATTGAACTCGCTTTTCCAAACTTGATAACTAAAATGGAGTATCTTCAATAAATATTTTTGGAGCAAGTCTAACTTGCAAAAGAATTTCAAAATATGCTCTTTCTTTTAACCTTCTCGTGAGGAAAGGTATGAAGATAGTATGTACCCCCTCAATCCTTTTTCCAACACCATAACCAAAGCAACCTAAGACTGTCAAAACAGCTATATGCCATATACTATGGAATTTGGCCAAGTATTTGTATGAAATCTATTCTCAGTCAAAAAGATGAAAGAGGCACTTGACCCAGTAACGGTAGTTTCAATACTTTTCTGAACAAAAAAGAGTACCAAAAACGGTTAATAAGCTAGCTAGTAACTTGACCATGGCCACTCCTAACTGTAACAATTGCTTGTTGACGTTGAAAGCTTCACATCTTCTTATTTTTTATATAAAAGTTGTTCTCTCCAATTATATTTTCTCAAATCACAATATTTATTTGCACAATTATTTGATACATGTTCCATTAGATTATGATTTTAAAACAATAAAATTACCACAATAGAATTGTTAAAATTATTTACACATATATCAATTTACCATTATAGAAATTCTTAAAACTGAATTTCCTATAAGATCTCTTATAACTATATATGTGTGTGTGTGGGCACGCGCAAAACTATAAAATAGCTTATTATAATATAAATTATTAAAGTTATATCTAACAATCAAAATATTTATTGGAAATAAATATTTTTATATGTTAATTCCTACTAATCTAAGATTATTCAAAAAATTTTAAAATATTATTCTAATCAATATTAATTTTCTAATATAACATAATAACATTTTCACATATCCAAAATTAATTTAAATGGATATTAATTTTCTTAAAAATATTATCATAGTATAAATCCTAACGAATTGGATATTTTGTAAAGTTATAAATAACTAAAAATAAAATAAAATGTCATATAAAAAAATCAAAAATAATTTTATAAAATAACTAAATCTAACATGATATAAAAAAAAAGTACATAATACACACAATTCATGCATCGTGCGAGCTACACTGGAGTATATAAAAAACTAAGTTGATATTTTCTTGACACTTACTGCACAAGCATGGACATCATCACAACCGCAAAGAAGCTCCCCATTTAGAGTGTCTACCGCTTGAAATGATCCTCCTCCCTCACTCCTCTGCATTAGATGTCATAAAATGAATAAAGAATTATCAAGAAAATTTATTTTCTTGAGTTCCAAAAAAAAAAAATAATAATAAATGAAGTTATAGTAATAACAATAATCTTTACCTTGTAATAGTCGACGGCGACAAAGTTTGCCCATCGATTGCCAGCCGCAACATAACATGTTTGTACCATGTCAATGAGGTCCTCGGAGTTTTGAACACACGCGAGTTGCTCAATGGGAATCGTTCTAAAGTAATTTACCAAAACCAATGATTTGCTTGTGTCGTTGAGCGGAGATGATTCTGCCCTGTTAGGGCAACTTCCCTCTTTCATTCCTCCATCGCCATCTACAAAATGTTAAAAGAAAATGAGATCACAAAGAAAGCGGGAAGCATTAGAGAGTTGCTGCAAATACATTACTAGATAGTTGTCATGCCAGTGAAAATGACAATTTTTTGTATTTGATTATGTAAAAAGGAGTTTCCGAATATCTTTGCATTTGCATCTTACATTGATTTTCGACCATGTAGTTCCATTGATAAGCAATTCCTTCACTTTGTTCCTTAGCTTGCTTTGAGGTGAACACAAGTAGCCTTTGGTTTTTGGCTACCATGTCACTAACCTTAGGCCAATCTTGGCCATTTTGTGGCATGCTTTTCACCGGAAGCCAATATTCCATTAAACCCGCGTCGGTGAAAACCTTAGTCAATCCATTGGGGGCTTCAACATAGTCTTCTAAGATTAAGGTCACAATTTCCGATGGGTTCGAAGATAAAAATGCCTCAATTTCCTTCAAAGTGTCTATAGCCGGTTCCTATAACAATACAAAGATAAATTGAAAAATTGCAACCAAATTTCAAAATTTGGCAAATCTTAGTAAACTCAAGAGAGCGACAAATAAAGTCATGCAGGAAGACATACGAATGCGGTATAATCATGACATTGTCCACCGAAAGAATGGCATAACCATACATCTCCTTCAAAGTCGTATGTATCTAGCATTAAAGCCCGAACACCATTCTAAAAATGTTAAACGATGAGTTAATTCATAATAGAGCAATCACAATATTTGTAAAAAAATTAAAGAATTTTGTGTAATATTCTTACATTAAGCTGTTGAGTGACGGTGTCTTCTTGGTTATTGAAGGTTATTCTCGGAACTCCGGTGTGACTTGGCTCTCCATCAATAGCAAATGAATTGTGGGTTGTCAAGAATGCATACTTGTTGAATGGGAGTGAGTTGTTCTATGTCCAAACAAATCATAAATATGAAATAAAAAGTTAAGTTTTATGTTCTCATATGCATAATTGTCAAAGAAAAAAGCAAGTAAACTTTGGTATCACTCCTGTAATATTGGTCTATTCATTTGCAGCTTGTAAGTAAAAAAAAAATAATTTTGTCATAGCAAGAAAATAGTAGTATATATCAGTTCAAACCTTCTACATATTTGAGTCCAAAACAAGAAAAGACTTATGTCATACACTGAGAGTCTAAATGTACACCAACTTTTCAATATACAATAAAAAATCTTGAAAATTAAAAATTGTTACCAAATAAATCATATAAGCCGAAAAACATGGCCATCTCAAAATTGTAACAGGCTAATTTTTAATTATCTATCATGATATAATTACCCTCACTCGCCAAAAAACAATCTCCTTTGTGTCATAGGTTCTGTTTATGTCGCGAGAAAATTGGGTAAGGGAAGTGTTACTAAAAATCTATTGCACAATTTCAAAAGTACCAATAACCCGTCTTCCTTCTTAATTATTTTAATCTTTTTTTTTTTTTTTTTTGTTAAAAAAAGGTATTTCAATGGCTGGTTATATGTAAAGTGCAAACATTTAAATACTCAACCAATATAAAAAACATATGGCCGATTTACTAGCCTACGCTGAAGCAGTTTATAATTTTGAGATTAGGTGGGTCCCCATTTAGTCATAGGATTGGTACGTAAATCTCGTTTTTTAACTCGTCAATCGTGAATGCATGTAATAAAATTCTATATATATACAATTGATGGTCATCATAGTTTCAACCATATTCTATTTGGTGCCTCAAGTTTCAATTGAGATGATAAAAGTGAATGGAAGTTTCGAAGAAGTGGCAGATTTGATCTCCAGTTTTGAGAGAAATAATACGTTCGGCCCATTTTGTACTTTCTTTTGTATCCGGTTTTTTGAACAAGTGTCATATTTTCTGGTTTCAAGTTTTAAGAGAAGAAACAGATTTGGATCCTTTTATACGTTTTTCAAATATATTAAGAATCATAAATAGCTCAAAGAAGAATCCGATATTCAACATAGGTAATTGTGAGAAAACTAATTTATCTCTAAATAAATCACATATCACTCACTTCATATGCTTTTTATCATTTCAATTACTTGGTAACAAGACCAATTATGCCACATTCTCAAAACATGGGACTACTACTATGTCATTTGAAACGATGAGAACCAAATAAAATATTAGGTAAAACTATGAGTACTATCAGGTGGATCTGACAGTCCTTCACTGAATTCCATTTTGAATAGTTTTTATTTTTTAATTTGAAAATTTTGATTTTTTGGTTTTGATTCGGAAAACTGATGAACGCCTTTACCCCAAACAAAGAAAAAGAGAGAGAATTTGAATTAGAAAACGTAAGAACATTAAATAAAAGTAATTAATAATGAATTTAATAATTTACCACAAGCTTAAATTGGTCAGTAAAGGTGGATCTAACACATCGTAACCCAGAAAATCCAGCTGGACATGAAAAACAGTATAGCCCTGCCCCACACTCGCCGTCCGAGCTGCAATCCTCCATCACCTAAAAAACATTAAATATATATTACACTGTAAAATAAATCAATATATATATATATATACATGTGCGCGTGCCTGCATGCGTGCATAGATATGGAGATGGTTATTAGGCATACCTTGCATTGTCCAACGATAAATATAACAAAAAATGAGGCAACAAATAAATATATTGCGGGATACATTATGTTGGTCACGAGATTGGAGGGATTGGATTAAGAGATATATGAATATATATGAAAATTGTAGGTTGATATATATAGTGGTGAGAGGATTTTGACTGAGGAAACTATTCACAGGATGAGAAGAGACAAAGAGAGGTACATTGGAGAGGTTGAGGATATAAATCCTAGGAAATTTAATTTGGCATTAATAGGGGCGAGGGGGGATGTCTAATTTAAGGCTATTGAAAGTAAGTCAAATTTATGAAATTCTCACTGAATTAAATTTGATAGCTTTTTCTTAATTAGTAAGGGTGGAGCCATGATTCACGAATGTGTAATCTTATATGTATTCAAAAATTTTATTTGATTTTCTTACCCGCTGAAATGACAGGGGAATATTAGTTCAAACCAATAATATTCAATATTCAATTTGTTATGTCAATTAGTAAAACAATCAATAAATTTTTTTGAATAGTAGTATTAATTCTTATCACTAAGAGGTTGGGCTATCTAATTTAAGATTATTGAATTTAAGTCAAATTCATGAAAGCCTAATAACATTAATGTTGGATAGCTTTTTCCATAACTATTAAGGACGGATCCACGAATCACTAATATAGTTTGAATACCGGAGAAATTATAATGGGACTGAATAGATTTTATGAGAGTATAAAATGACATACGAAAATACACTAAAATTAGTATATTGTGTAGGTTTTTAAAATTATGGGATGTTAAGTAGCCCTTATTAAATTCGGGAAAATTAGAAAATAAATATACATTTTTCGGAAAAATAGTATATAATTAAATATATGATGTTTGAGAATTAATATATATATATATATATTAGCAACGCTGCGTGGTTGTTAGATCATTTGAGATGTCTGACCAACTCTAAATTCTAAAAACAAAGTTTACATTGATAAACACACAAGAACATAAACTAATAAAAAATTATGTATGCTAACTATATAAAATTACTTCTGCTAATTTGATTTCTTGCGGTGGTAACATAGCGACTCTCGACCAATCCGCAAAGGTAAAATATCTTAATTAGATTAGTAGAATATTACTATTTTACATTTTCTGTGACAAAGACACAACAAATAATTAATTAGAAAACGTGGATATGTTGTCTTTGAGGGTCCTCCAATTGGTGTTTATTTGAATTTTGTTTGTGATAAACGTGCGTTAGTGATCATTGCGATACTCTCATCTGCAAGGCATTATAGGCCAAATTGGGGCCTAAATTATAATATTTCAGCGGGGCCTTTTAGAAAAAAATTTATTTAATAACCATTTTAAAATTTTATTATACTAATTACTTGCTACTGTCATAATAAAATTTGGGATAGAAAAAGGTGTAATTGGGCCTATATAACAGGTTTCCAAGGGAAACTTTTTCGAAAGGAAACTTATTTAACTGTTATATCCTTAAAATATTATTTAACATACTGGATAATATCAAGTTTATAAATAAAATATTTAGCTAAGTGGAGGGCTCAATGCAAAGATTAACGGGCATCTCTATATTTACTTAAAAATAATAGTAATTACACATAACCTTGAAAATTAAGAACAAAAATATAAGACTACATCTGGTAAATAGGAGTCTCTCCACTTTATTTTATGTTCACTTTCATAAATTAATTATTTAGAAAAAACATTTGTAACTACCAAACACATGAGAATGGGGCCTCAAACAATTAGGGCCCATGCCCTTCTATCAAATCCAGAAACTGAGTGATAACTAGGGCTTTTTGGGATTGCTTTTGCATTTTCACTCTAGTAGGAACAATCTACGATTGTAATTTTATCAGTAAGATACTTAATTTATCGATCGGTAAAATACTTAGTTTATCGAACGAAAAGACTCTTGATCTAAGAAAGTTAAGATTAATCATTTTTAACCGGTTTCAATTCAACCAATTATTTATCTAAATTATCACTATTCATAAAATAAGGTTTTCTTGTTTTTGATAGCAGAAAATATGAAAGCAATATAGAGTAAATTATTAAATCAATTGACTAAAATCTTATCCCTTAGGGTAATTCCAGTAATTTCGCTTTCTCATATGATTCATAGGAATTGAATTCCGTTTAAAATTAATTATAATTCATTAGTGCACAATGTAATATTTATTTCAATTTAAAGTATTATCGGATGTTTATTAGATGCCGTAACTATTTCTAAATTATTCTTAAGCCGACTAGACATATTAAATAATCCTAGAACTAATAATTAATCAATTTCGGTTCAGATTATAACAATCTTATTCAATTAATATTTATTAAGGGATAAACTTACAACATTCGCCACCTTATGATGATAAATTAAGAAAAACTAAGAACTCATAACAATATTAAAGAAAACAATAAAAATTAAAAAAAATATGAATTAAAACAAACTTACAGACTTTTATTACTGGATGAAGGAGGAAAAAGAGGCCAATCCCTACTAGTTGTCACAAGTTTCCTAGGAAGAAAGTCTCTCATGAGTTGTTGTAGAAAAGCACAATGAATATTCTTAAAAAATTTAAAAAATGTCTGGAGGCTAGGATTTATAAGTCTCTACAAAAAAATAAGATTAAATATGGACCTTTAGATCTATTTTATATCATATTTTTTTAATAAAATAATATATAAAAAGTGCCCTCGAGGTTAGGTCCGGATAACTCTAAACCCTTTCACGAAAAAAGTCGTAACTTTTTCTACAAAACTTGAAATTGAACACCATTTGAAAGATAATTAAATGTGTTTCTAACCATACACAATTTGATAGAAAAAAGTCTTCCAAATTTTCCTAATAATTCATTAAAGCTCGGGTTTTCAGTGTACGAGACACTTTCAACAAATGAGTGATCAAATTGTTCGTTCAAATCTTTTGTCGAACCACTTTGGAATGTCTTTAATCTTTCAATTGAATTGCCAAAAGTCTCCAAAACTCGCCTTGTCAAATTCACTTCATTTCCAAGCTCAAAACTGTGTTTTTTTCTTCATTTTTGCCTAAAACACACAATAAATAATATAATATCAAAATACTCCAAATATTATGCTATATTTGCACATTAAACTATAAATGCGCAGTTTTAATATCTTAAATATGTTAGTTTTAGAGCCCAATCAAAATGCATTTATGCAATTTACACATAATATCAAACAATGTCAATTATCCCAAATCACCATTCATACTCTCATGTACTTGCACATTAAAATGCAATCAAGACGTATTGGTTAGATCCTATTTCCCATAGTCAACTTGTCGTAACTGGCTATTTCTATAAAGTTCTTGTCATGGCACAATGTTTATCATCTCAAGTTAATATTCATGTATCGATGTATAAGGTCGAATCGGGTTATATCTCACACTAACCTATACTCGTCACTAGCATTGATCAAGGTCGGTTCTAAGGGGACAAAATACCACCCTTTATGTCTTAACCTTCCAGGGGTACTTTAGTTTGAACTTTAATCACTAGCTTATAGAGTTAATCATTTAGGGGTATGTCTCAAATTCGTTCCTCACTCTGGATATTAGAGTACACAAT
>MKEJ01038731.1:0-10149 GCA_001753735.1 Embelia ribes
AAGTTGTGGATTGTTGTAGCTTAATTTCCTGTATATGAAAGTTATTGTTATTATATCGCGATGTATTGCATAATGTATTTTTCTTGTATTTTAGGTTATCGTATCATTTTGTAATTTTCCCTTATTGTATCGTACTTTATTCTTGTGACCTTGGGTTTCTCGAAATTTGGGTGCGACAGAAGAAGGCATCCATGTCAATCATGCTGGGAATTTCGAGCGTCAACTTGGTAAATTCCTTCACATAATCCCGAATGCTTCTACAATGAAAGAGGCACCTAAGTTTGGCATGTGTCTCCTTCTCGGCATTCTTGGGGTAGAATTCTTGCTTGATGTCTCATTTGCAATCCAGCTAAGTGTCTAGCCAACACGTTGCCTTCTCGATGTCCGTACACCTTTGCTTCCACCATAATGTAGCAGCATCATTGAGGTATTCACCGTGTCCTCCATTATGTCATTTACCTCAATGAGTTGCTCCAAATCCCATATGAAGTTTTCTAACTCCCTTACGTTCCTTGACCTATTATAGTACTTGGGTCGCAGAACGTATACCCAATGTGCAACTTGCGGGTTCACTACTCCTTAGTTTACCGTGAACTTGTAAAAGGCATAATTACCCTTGATGGCCATTAATGCCCCTTGGAACTCCTTTCAAACCAATGCCACCTCGTAAGTAGGGCCTCCCTCATGGTTTTCATTTCTTCTCTTATGAGGTCCACGACATGGGTGAAGCCACTTAGCATCTCCCTACAAAATTCTTTATACTTTGAAGAATACTTCTCAATGCTCTCGTCCAGCTTCCTAATCCAATCACAACAGTTCACCACGATAAGCTCGACCCGAGCAAGCCTTGCTTCCAATGAAGCCACGATGTCCCTTGATTTATCTCGTTTTCCATTACCAATACCTTTCTCCCTAGTATCACCAATAACTTGGTCTTTTACACCTAACATAGCTACGTCCCCATGCAACCATTGCTCATAACGTCCCCATGAAATGAAACTTTGATACCACTTGTCACGAGGTTAGTATGTCAAGACTACCCATGTGCCACTTAGCTCGCTCAACCTAACTTTGAGGGTGTAAGTCAACCATAAACTCACTCAACTCTCAACTAAAAAACAAGTTTAAGAAGGCTAGAGAGAAAGTAGAGAATAAAATATAAGAGAACCACTTACTTGTATTTACTCAAATGTTTGATTGACTACAAATGACTAAGTCCCCCTATCCTTTTATAGCATAAGGGTTTCTATAGACCCCCTTATCTATAACCCACCTAGAATGTTTTAGGACACTCTTAGGACGTTCTAGGATTTTCCCAACTATCCTAGAATATTCTATACATATAATAATATTATTATATCATTCTATATAATATTAAAACAACCCATAACAATCTAGAAAGTATGAGAATATAATAGAAAAGTCCGGAAGCTTCTAGGTCTAGATCGTCCGGGGATATTCCAGAAGACCCCAAAATCTCTGAACCTCGCAAAATCCATGTCTCGAAGAAGTTAAAGTGTCCGACCGTGACAAAGTGATAGTTGTGGAGGAGAAAGGAATAAGAGAGAAAGAGAGAGAAGAGAGAGAGGTGCTACACTTGAGTGAGAAATTAATGTTAAAAATGTATTTATATAGCCATAAAATAAGTGCATTAAACAACGCCATTTTGATGTTCGGGTATTTTGGGTATTTGAAAGAAAAAAAACCCGAACCCAAGAACACGAAATACCTATTCTTTTTTTAAATAAAAAACTAACCTGAATTGAACTGAACCGGTATTTTAGTTAATTTAGTTCAGGTAATTGTTTTGGGTTTCTGGTTACCCAAAATTTTATTCTCCCTTATGGACATATGTTATCATTGTAACTTTAAAAAGTGACATTTATAATTATTCATTTATGTAGCAATCTTATGTTTGGGTATATAAAATTATTTGACTCTTGTATTATGATTAGTATCAGCAGTTATTATATTCACATATCTAATTGTGGTTGCAAAACAATATTGCCCGGAGTAGCACATAAACATATAAAAATAAATTAGAACATGTTAAAGCCAATCACCTATATCATATAATATTAATATAATAAAAGTAGTGATGCACTCTTGAATCGCGCCAAGTGATATTCTACTTTTGCGTCAATTGACACTCTATTTTAGTGACACTTAATACTCTAATGTAATGACATTTTGCACTCTATTCTCTCGTGCATGTACACATTTATTTTGTTAAATTTGAAGAATTAATACATGAGTTTATATTTACACACATGCATAAACTTTTATTTTACATGAGACTTCTTTTTTTTAAATCTAAACTAATTGAAGTCAATATGATTTGACAGGTGAATATCAGCACAACAGACACTATAATCAATATACTATACTTTTTTTCATTAAGTTTGACTTTTTGTTCGATAATTGGAAAATTAAACCGTGGCATGCATTAGTATAGAATGCATTTCTATTTGTCCATATGCATCTAAAATATTCTAAATGCATGAACCAATATATTTATTGATTTTTATATTACTCTAATAAGTAAAAAGAAAATGAACAACATAAAATAATATAGTTCCGAATGCAAAACTATGTAAGTCTAATAGTTATCATAATAATTCCCCACGTAATCATAAAACTTATCATAGTTCACCACCCAAATGAAAAGTAAGCAAGTAGGACCATTTGTTAAGTCAGATCAATGGCAAAAAAGATAATTGGAATATCAAACTAAGGATTATAAGGATATGGGATGTCCTAAATATAAAATCGAACGACGAAATTATGAGTATAGATATGATCCTATTCGATGAGTAGGTATCAAAATTTATCATTTCCTACATATATATACTCTGAATATTGTTTTGCTTTTCTAAATAAAATTAACAAGACTTAACAAAAAACCAAATAAAATGATTGTGTTTACACCTAATATATTGATTTTATTAGAATATATTAGTGAAAGCATATTTCAATATATAAAAATGTAAGCAAAGGTTTTATATGTTACATAAGTTTGTAATATTAATTATTTTATTTAATTAATAGCCTAAGTTTGGAAGGTTTTAATTAAACAATTAATAAAATAAGTGGTTTAACTTAAGCCAAAATGTAACGGTTGATTAAAACAAAACCATTATTAATTAAATAATAATAGCTTAATACATGCGCTAGCCACAAGGAGTAGTGGGCCAGCATAGTAGCAACAGGATCAAGTCCACTAAGGAATCAATGGCGAAGATAAAAGCAAGTAGTTAAATAAAGTTGTCAATTAAAAGTTTCTATAAAAGGGCAGAGACATATTGAAACAAAAGATCCACAACCCAACAAGGCATTTCTTTGCATTTTATTTTAGTACTCAATACTAGGAGTAGAAGTATTGTAACTTGAGTAGTTTTCATTAGTTATGTAATAGATCGAAATAACTTTTGTAACCATTCCACAAACAGTTTGCAATAAAAGTGAATTGTTTCTAGTTCTTTTCTTACTGTTTTGTATTTCATTCAAAGTATCTTGTCTATCACATAAATCCTAAAATTAAGGTAATTATGAACATAAATATGCCTTGGTAAGTTAATAAGACGTTCTTTTCGATATAAAAAAAAAAAAAAAAGGTAACAAATGGCACAATCATTTTTGACCCAAATGCAGAAGGGTTAAGTGAGTTTATTACTATAACGAGGAGGATAGTGATGGTTGATATGCCTGAAATGAAAGGCATAAATGTAGTACCAGTTATTCCTCAAGGGCTAAGAAGGCCAGAAAATGTGGTTCAACCACCACCTCATAATTATCAGGTATACCAAAATTCTTTTTATGAGAATGTAGTTCTAAACCATAATAGAATAAACAATGATGTAACTTATGCTTTAGAAATAACACACCCAATCCTAATAATGGGTCAGTACCTATGTTTCAACCAGTACCACTACCATCAAGATATGTTCCACCAATTGGAATTAACTTTGGTAATGGCCAAAATATGGCTAAACAACCAATGCCTAATTTATATAATCAAATGCCTAATCAATAAGGCTTAAGGACACAAGTAATGGGCATAGTACAAGAAGTGTATGGTCTTGACCTTCGAAGGGCAAAGAGATCAATATTTCAAAGTCCTTTTTCCTACATGGGTTGATGAAATCATCCTCCCAAGAAATGTGAAAATTCTATAATTATCATTATTTTTTGGGTAAAAAAATCAATCAACACTGGAATATATAAGGAGATTCACATTACAAATAGGGGAACTAGGAACTAATCAGTTCCATAAAATGAAATTATTCCTAAGTTCACTTACCTAAAGTGCATTCACGTGGTTTATTAACCTACTACCAAATTCGGTTAATACATGGCAAGAGTTAGAAGATCAATTCCATGCACAGTTTACGAAAATGAGCCAGAAATTTCAATATTTGATTTAGCAAAGTTAAAACAAAAATCTAATAAAACTGCAAAATATTAAATTATTAAATTTTAAAAAATTACAAATAGATGTCATGTATACATACCAGAAATTGAAATAATAAAATTAGCAGAGGATTGGCTAAGTTATGAACTTAAAAAGAAATTTGAAGGGATGGAGTTTAGAGATCTTTTTGATTTGTCAACTAGGGCAACTGGATATAAGGTCATACTTTAGGAAGACCAAACTATTAAAAATCAAGCCTTAAGGACATATTACCAAGATGTAAAAGGGGACATTGAAGTAGATGTGGCCCAAGTTGTAGGCATAAAAATCCCATGGTATGTGATACTTTAAGAAAAATGGAAAAGCTTATGAGTCTGCCATCAACTCAACTAAATAAGAAAACGAAAAAGTCATCCTATAGGCAATATTTATTTGAAATAAATAAGGCAAGAAGAATTGTTTGATGAAGTAATGAAACAAAAGTTCTTAGTATTAGGAATTGGGCATGTTATACCCCTTGAAAGTGAAAGGGCTGAGAGAGTTTATTGTATATGACATAATAAATACAATTATGCTACCAATAATTGTATAACATTTAGAAATAATTTTTAAAATCTAATTTGTAATGGTCTTTTGCAGTATACTAAGCCTAAAAAGAAGGTGATGGTATGGATGTCAACGCTTTCCCAAACATGGATGTGAACATGGTGACAATAAATATTCCACGGTCCTTAATGTGGATGGAGCCAATTGAGGAAGAATAACTCAATTTCTTTCAAAGAAGAAGGGTTGCAAGTATTGTGGAAAAACATCACCTATCAAGGACAAGCGTAAGGAAAAAATAATCAATGAAGAAAAGGAGTACATGTGCCTAAGGTGCAATGAAGAAATTGGTGTAAGGAAAGATGTAGTGGCAGAAAAAGAGCAAAAAGTTTTTTTATTCAAAGTCAAGGTTGAGGTTCAATACTAAGGCTAATGGTTACCTACAAATATTTTTAAGTGCTAAAATGATTTATGATGGAATGAAACTTGGCATTTTTGGGTCACTAATGGATGAGCTATATAGACCAGGTGATGGTCCTTTTCTTATAAATGAGGATCCAGTAAAACTTCTAAAGATTGCAATCCCAAGAATTTATGATGAAGAAGCTGCTAAGTCTTTCAACTAGGTAAGGCTTGATTACCATTATTGTAATCCTTATTAGAGAGGTGGAAGAAGAAGAGGTAGAGGAAGAAGAGGTGCCTTTGGAGGTAGAGGTAGTATGGCAAGAATGGTGGAACCTTTTTTTATCTTGAATCTAAAAATTAGAAAGTAGCAAGCCATTCCAAAATTTCAAAGGAAGAATCCCACCTGTCAATAACTAATACACAAAAAAGAAGGGTGCAAAGAAAATTTGCTCTCATGAAGTTTGAACAGAATTATAAAGGAGGAACTTCTAGCTAAAAACCAAACAAAAATTAGTTAAAGTGAAAAATAAGCCTTTTAAGGTTGAAGTGCTAGATTTCAGTAAACTTCCTATGGTGATATTGTACATGTTAAAAGAAATACATGAGAGAATGCAGTAGTTATAAAAATAAAGAAAAAAAATAGAAAAACTCAAGTAAGAGCACATTTCCAGACAAAAACTGGAAAAAGAAAATGCCGAAATGGCTAAGCTTGAGAGGACAGAGAAATTAAAGAGTGGCCAGCTTGGAGACAAACAGAATCAGTAAGAATAAGTCTTCAAAGGAAAATGGATGAATCAGTGGTTGAGAAGATGCAATAATTTGATAAAGTTCTCATTGGGGAAGGAGAGACCACTAGAAAAAATGAAGATAAAGATGAGCATATGAACGTAGATGACAATTTTGATTATTTGAATGATGAATTGGATTATTTAATGGAAAAAAGATTAGGAAGCCTCTCCCAAAGAGTTCACGGCAAAAGTGAAATTTAGGTCATTCTCAAAGGTTGATTGTAATATGACTATGATATTGCATAAATATTTAAGGCAAAACCTGATAAGCTTTTGAATTTGTCAAGATATGTTAAGGACACAAATGAAGTAGTAGTAAAAGTTGCAGAGCATCAAAAGGAAGGGAAATTGTAGTATTGAGACCATGTGAAATGGCTTCAGTCAGGAATTTGGCGCCACTATATGTGAAAGCACACCTTAATGGCTTTCCTGTAGATAAGGAATTGATAGATAATGGATTAATAGTGAATATATTTCCACCAAGGATGATAAAAATCTTGGTTAAAAAGGAAGAGGATTTATTCTCAACAGATGTGATAGTTGGAAATTTTACTCGTAGAAGTTCACTTAATAAAGAAGTGCTATCCATTCAACTACCAGTTGGCAGCAGGGTGAACAACACCACTTTCTTTGTCATTGACACATACTCTAATTATAATATATTTCTTGGAAGGGATTGGATTCATGTCAATGGTTGTATTCCATTCTTACTACAATAGGTATTGATTTTTCTCACCAAAAGAAAAAGGAATCAAAGGGAAGAGATGGAGATAACCTAGTCTGATAATAATCCTCTCAGAGCTAAAACCAATAATATTCAAACTGACCTCTACATAGGACAGTTAGAGTCAATCGAAGAAACAAAGGAAGAAATGCAAGTAGTTGGACTTGAGATATCAGAAATCTAGTTTAACAATTAAGTTAGGGAAAAACTATTGTAGATTAGTAAGGACGTCATTGAGCCTAATTTGATCCAAAGAGACCAGGTCAAGGATCTTGCAAGTAAGAAGATAGAGGAATCAAGTTGTTCGAATATTACAAATGAAGTAAATGAGACCTTTAAAAGGTTGTGTTCTTTTTTAATACCTAAGAAATTAGAAGAACAAATACCCATATCATGTAATTGGACAGAATATGTATCAAATAATAGTAGTAATACTTGTAAAAGATTGAATTTAGAAGATTTAGAAAGTGTACCTACTAAGTTAGATGACTTGAAAGTAGATATATAAGATAATTTAGATGAACTGAACATGGATATAAATGGCCATAGGCCAGTGTATATTTCATCTTGTTTATCTAATGAAATGAAAAGTAAACGTTTGTTTTTTTGTTATATGGGTTATTTTGTGTGGTCACATGATAAAATTCCTGGATTGGATAGAACATTACTTGGAACACAAATTACCAATAAGTTCTAACTTTAAACCATTCAAATAACCACCAAGAAGAATGGGTAATGAAGTTATTATACTCATAAAAAAGGAAATTTAAAGACTTTTACGGGCTGGATTTATAAGAATAGTAAGATTTATTGCTATCAAACATAATTCATGTTCTAAAGCAAAATGGTAAATTAAGAATTTGCATAGATTTTTGAAATCTTAATACTACAATACTAAAGGATGAATATTCTATGCTAGTAGTAGATTTGTTAATTGTTTCGACTGTCAAGCATGAAATAATAACTTCTGTGGATGAATATGCTAGTTATAACCAAGTTTTTCTAGTAGAAGGAGATACACACAAAATAATATTTAGATGCCCTGGTGCTTTGGGCACCTTCAAATGTGTTGTAATGCTATTTGGTTTGAAGAATGCATGAGCTTGTCACATCCTGAAATCCCAAATGATCCGGGGTAGCGATCCTAATGCCTTTTTAAAGAAAAGGAAACGAAAAATATGTATATATAGTTTGAAAGAAAGAAAATAAAAATAGGATATTGTCTACAACGCTTCTTTTTCATCTTATTCTACAGCAACACACATCATTAGAGTGCGTAGGAAATAAAACTATACTATAGCCAACATATGGCCTTTATATTGAATCAAAATATATGTTTAGCCTGCATATGGCCTATATATCAAAGCTAAGTAAACTCTATATTTACTACATCAAAAAGCTACATGTTTCAACAAAATATCTAGGTTTATAGTCCGAGTCTATGTATAGTATATTACACTTTTGTTCTAGCCTGAATAATCTCAAGGGCTACAACAAAGTATAATATAAAACGATAACATAGTATATCATCTTTAACTTCAAATTAAAATGCGAGTTCAAGAATAAATACAGCTTCAAATGAAAATACAGCTTCATTACTACTAAGCCAAATAAATACAACATGAAAGTGGCCACTAACAAAATAAGATATAATAATAAGTCTTCAAAAATATGCACATCGTCAAAGGGCATCTCAATGATACATCTGGCTATCTTCCCCACCTACAATAAAATCATTATATAATAGAAGAAAAGAAAAGAAAATGCATTAGTTAGTCTAGGCAATAATATGATACATGAGATGCTATGCAGTTCAAAGTATGTAAATATGCTTTGTGTATGAATGTATGCAATATAACTACGATACAATGCATATGATTTCTACTTCTAAACTTCATTACTTCAAGAATAGATTCTTTCGTGAACGCCCCACAATTTACTCCCTTCGTGGAGTATTTACAAGAAATATGGCCATGAGGTTCCTTCGTGAACCCTCCGCAAATCATTCCCTCCATGGAACATTTACGAGAATTATTGCCGACTTTCACGGCAGGGTGCCGAGCCTTCTCTTTACTTTCTTCATTTACTTCATAACTTCAGAAACTTCATATAAACTTCATATACTTCATAAATTAGTGAAGCTTCATCCCCACTAATAAAGATTGAGCCTCGCTCCTTCATAAATATGTCATTTTCTTCTTTCTTTACTTCTTTGGAAAATTTTATTTTCAATATTTGAATGCTTCAAAATATCAATTTTAACTTCATGTATAATATAATACCGTATGTTTCGAATCATGCATATGCCATGTCTATGAATTAAATGCTAATGCGTATGACTAAATAATTCATATAACTTAAAACTTCACTTCATGCTTCGTATAATAGAATTCAAGCTATAAGTCATACATCTTGAATTTTTTTACTTCATAACTTCTACTTCGTACCTCATATATTTACTTAAATTCACCAACTCATCTGTCTCTATTTTACTTATCACAACTTCATATGCTTCATACAACACTTCATATAATTCATACAATACTTTACATACTTCATACAATCCTTTACATGCCTTTCACTTTCAAGCAACTATCATTCATGTTCAAATAAATTTATAAGACTTCAATATACTTCGTGCCACTTCTAATAACTTCATACTACTTTAAATTTACTTCATGCATCTTCAATTTACTACATATAACTTCAAACAACTTCATACAACTTTAAACCCTAGCTTCATAAATTTACACATAAGGTATGCACACAGACTCACATGTATATTATTATTCTATAGACTACTCGTATCTACGATGACTTTAAAATACTTTTGGGAGCTTATCTTCAAAAAGCCCCAATTTGTCCTTCTTCTTCCTCCTTGGGTTTGATCTAATAAACAAAATCAAATCATTAAACACTAAGACTTAAAGGTATTTTATTCTTCATATAGATAAAGAAAATCAACTCTCGTTTCACGTACAAACTAGGCACGGAAACCCAGAAATCATGAAATTAAAGACAAAGTTCAAAACTTACCTTAAAACGATGTCTAAGTTTTAAGGAGGGAGGATCTACCCTTAGATCTCAATTTCTCCTTCGCTAGTTAGATCAATCTTCCACTTCTATCTCTTCCCCCTTCTCTCTATCTTTCTTTTATTCTACTCAGATTTAAAATAATGAGGAGATAGAGTATGATATATTATCTTATAGTAGTGGGGTCCGCGATTTTATTTAATCCCAACTGGGTGTACCGATACACTACTTTGTGTACCAGTATA
>MKEJ01038732.1:0-10235 GCA_001753735.1 Embelia ribes
CTTAATAAATCTTTCATGCATGAGGGGAATAGTTTCGTTTGTACGAAACTTTCATATTGATGGCCTAGTATGCTTATTTTAGGTTCCTTTACAAGACTAGTTCCCTTGTAGGTATCATGTTTGTCATGGATTTTTACTCTAAAGCTGTTAAGTTTCAAAAAGAGACTTTGCTCTGATACCACTTGTTGTCCCTTAGACAAACACAAGAGGAGGGGTGAATTGTGCAAAAGTATAATTTAAAATTTTTTTGAATTAAATAACTCTTTAAAAACTTTACACAAGAATATATTAATTAAACAAATAATTAATATGTAAAGAGTTTAAAGAGAAAGAAATGTAAACAGAGTTTTATAGTGGTTCGGCCAAAGATCCGTTGATCCTTAAGTCTACTATCCCAAGCGTTGCTTGAGGTTTTTTTATCACCAAGATAAATATTACAACCCAATCAGCTTTACGGGTGCTGACCACTCTATTTGAGACAATCCCTCAAATGAAAATATACCCTCATGACTTAGTAATATAAGAAAGAGTTTACAAATGAACATTTATACTTAGAAATTAAGAAGATTGACACTCTTGAGTATAAGATTTTACAAGCAGATATGAAAACTATGAAATTTAAATTGCTGGACTATTGCTTGTTGCTTAGAGAGATGAGAGAATTCGAAGGGATGATTTGAAGCGTTGGTGAAGTCTTCTATTTATAGTGTTTGAGCTTGGGTCAAGATATGGCAGAAGTTCTTGAAACATGATAGTGTGTCAATCATTTTTATGACCAAGCTTCTGACTGCATGCTGTCACCATTATCTCCGTATATGGTTGCTTGTCAGTTTACGGTCACTTGTCCATATGCTGTCAGCCCTTCGTCCGCATGTGGTCAACTCTGTGTCCGTATGCTAGTAGCCCTCTGTTTGCATGCGGTCGACTCTGTGTGCGTATGCGGTCATGTGACCGTAGGTTGTTGCTCTTCTGTCCATATACGATCGCAATCTGTTGGCTGTCAACCATTTTCCTAGCTCGATTTCGTTGCAAAAACACTTTAACAAATATTAGTAATACAATTTGAGTATTAATAAATGAATTATCTATTTTAGTTATCATCAAAAAATATTTTAATAAAAATAGGGTCAATAACTTTGAATCCCTAAAATTTAGTAAAAGGTTTGGGGGGCACTGGTGGATGCCCCTAAATCTCTATTTATTCCTGTATTGATTTTTTGCGGGTTGCTTTGAATTTGTCCTATTTACTTTGGTAATTCTGACGTTTTGTATGCAATTTTGCCTTATATTATATCTCTACTTATACCTGTACTGGGTTATGCCTGTAGCTTGGTATTTTGCACCTATTTTTACAATTGTCATTGTCTATTTCTTGTGTTTCTGATAGTACGCCGTTTTGTATTATATCTCTATGTACATAGTTTGCTGTTTTGCTTGTCATATTGACTTTTACTTGCATTGAATACTTTTGTCATTGTTCAACAGTTTGCTTAGAATATCTGTTGATTATGTAATGGATTTACCAGTTACTTTGTATCTGTGGGTACTTTTATTTGCATTGGTTACTCTTAAGGGAGTATTATAGTTGTCCCCCTTCTTATGGTTCCTCAAACTTTTAGAATTGTGTTTATATATTTTTAATTTACTTCTGTATTGGGTTTCTTGCTTTGAGTTTCTGGCTATTTTTAATTGCATTGAGATTACTTATCACTGTCTATGCTTGAAAAATACCCGAAGGTATTAGATATTCTCGATATAGCTGATGCTATATTTGGTGCGAGGATTTGTTTGGAAGAGTTTACCGTAACCCATATAAACTCTTTGAAATGGCGTAAACATTAGGGAGACTCTCTTTTTAGTATTAAAAAAGAAATGGTCTGAATGAAAAATCCTTTCACCAGAAATAGTACAAGTGTTTTAAATGGGTTGAAAACTATTGTTTTGTAAAATATTATCATCCACATATGTTGTAGTAGGGTGAGGTTTTAGGTGAACTCACATTTTCTCCCGTTTTAACTGGACAACGTGAAGGTAAAAATTAATTGGATTAGTGAACTTGTAAATTCCATTTGGGCTTCTGATTTTTCCAAATGTTTACAAACTTACGTTTCTTACCATTTTTGGGAGTCAAGTTTTTTGGGGGTCAACCACCATCATGGGGAAGTGAAGTTGCCCCTTTTTTTTGTTATTTTACTTTTACTATCGTTTTCTTTGTTTATCATAGGATTACTGTATGTGAGGAGTGGTAATCAAACCTATGAGTTCCCAATGAGGAAGTTTTGCTGGCTCACTAGGCCAGCCTTGCTGGCTTATTCTTCCCTGTTCTATCGTTAGCTTGAATTTGATCCGTTCATAGGTGGTCTGTTTATATTGTTTCACTTTGTTTTGTCATGAGAATGTCATGAAGTCTTGTGCATGATTGTCACTCTCTGAAGGATGCTCCTGTTATGGTTCATATATAATATAATCATGCAAGCCTTTGTATGTGTATTTAGGAAACTTTTTTGCAAATTCATCTTATTTTTCTCTCCATGCTTATCATCATGGTTGTAATTGTTAGTTAAAGTTGACCCGTAACTTCATTTGTCAGCTTTTGATATTATTTTATATATTTTTTTGTTATTGTTTGCTCCATTGGTTTCTTTTCCTCCTTTGCCTTCCAAGTTTTTGTAATGCTTGATAAGTATTTGGTTAAGCACATGCACATCTGTTTGAGATGTCAGGCTGTAGTTTTACTGTTTGAAATGATGGCTCATGGTTGCTGGGTTGAGTGACTTAATATCAGTATATTGTAATTTCTTGTTTCTGTTTTTCTCTTTCTTATGGTTTCTTGGTACTTCAACGTCAATTCATCCTCTAATATGGTTCTTGACTCAACTGATTTCACACCTACAGTTTACATGTGTATTTGCTGCTATTCCTCAATACTGTCTCCAAGTCCAAATGTCATACTTATTACTTTTTTTTTCTTTTAACAATCAATAGCTCAATATTCCTGTTTTCCTTAGTCTGCCCCTAATTACTGTGTCATGTCGCTCCGGAGATCAAGAATTTTCTGTGGTTCTCTTATTGATTTTAGTACATAAAGAATTAAAGATAGTTTTGATGCTTCAATACTTTCTTAATGAGTCTTCATGGATGTGTTATCTTACATTTTTATGCGCCTTTGCTGGATTCAGGAGTTTGGAAATTGTAAATTATGTTTCTTATTAACTATTTTTCAAATATGCTTATATAATTCTTATCAAGCGTAACAAATTGACACTGCTTAATGCTAGTCTGCAAAACCGTATCCCAAGGCGTAACTTTCGGGGGTTTCCGATGTTATGCTGTTTTGCACTGGCCTTGCGGGGTCAAGAAAACAGCATAACATGGGTAGAAACATCATTCATTTTTCATCTCTTCTTGATTGTTTCTTCTGTGCACTTCCGTTTCATTTTTGATGCTTCGGTTTTCTTGGTTTGTGGTCTATATAACGACTAATATTACTGAAGAACGTCTTCAATAAATCTATATATTGGCTCTGCTTTAAGATTTGAGCAGCAGATGAAACCCCTGATGAGATCCATTCATTTTTCTCTTGTAGTTATTTTTTTTAGGGACTGTGTGCGGTGCCAATCATTTCTGTGAAACAATTAAGCGACCTTTAATATTGTCTTGTTTCTTTTCTCAGCATACTACAGTGACATTTGTGTTGGGGCAATTGCATGTCGACTTGAAAACAAGGAAGGTGGTTCTGTCCGTGTGTATATCATGACACTTGGAGTTTTGGCACCGTATCGTGGGTTAGGCGTTGGTGAGTTATGTGTTCCGTTGTATCGTCTTGTTTCATTCTTGTATGAGAGTTGGCCGTTCATCTTTTTATATTTATTATAGTTCTATTATGCGCTTAGAAAATGTGCTGTCTTAACCAAGTTCCTTTATTTGGAAGCATGTGGTCAATTTAGCTTAGAACCTTACACGTTGATATCTCCATGCTTTGATACTTGTGAGGTAGTAGATTTTAAAATGAACTAGTGCAGTTTTAGTCAGTGTTACACGAGTTGCAGCAAGCCAATGTTGATATTATGTAATACAACTGTATCAGGGTTAAGCAGCCACCTAATGTTAAATTTATCTTATTGCCACACATTTGTTATATTTCTCACAAGGCCCAAATTTTGCTGCACAAGGAAGGCGAGGAATTGAATAAGGGACTTGCAGAACTGAAAATTAGAATACTTGTTTAACAAAATTTTTCATCAGTTGCCTATTGGTCTCTATTTCACTTTTGACCCCTTGGTCAAGACCTTGAGCTTTTTCAGGCCATTTTGATACTTTTTGTGAAGTTTTCTATTATGCCAGATTCTCACAGATGCCCCAAAATATTCCAAATATTTTGACAGAAGGGGCATATTGCCACCATTTGGAAGAGAAACTATTGAAACATGACCAAAACAAGGCCATGGTTTTCATGAAATAATCAGATTGCAACCATGTTAAATCTTTTTTATTCAGGGTGAGATGCGGCTAGAAATTATGCCTAAAGTGGGATTAAGCAAAAGAATGCAAGAATAATATTAAGTTTTCATTACCTTATACTATATGTTTAGTTAATGCAGATTTCGGAACTCTTGCAGGTACAACTCTGTTAAATTATGTCCTTGATCTCTGCTCGAAGCAAAACATTGGCGAGGTTTACTTGCACGTGCAGACAAACAATGAAGAAGCCATCAATTTTTATAAGAAATTTGGGTTCGAAATAACAGATACCATTCAGAACTACTATGCAAACATTACCCCTCCGGATTGTTATGTGGTAACGAAGCTCATAGATCATCTTGAAGGGAAGAAATGACACCATCCTTGTACCTGCTTTTTGGTTTGAAATTTTTTGTATTATGTGAAGCAAACAGAGTTGGAGTTTCAATTCCATGAGGTTCCTTATATATTATTTTTGGGGCTGAGTTATTGACCATTTCCATTTCTCATGGTTTTGCACTTTTGTTGGATTCTAGCATTATGTGGGACTAGAGTTTGTGATATGTTTTGCTGATGTACCGACTTTTTTTTCGTTTAGCACGATATGAAGTTTCAGATATGAGAAAGATGGGAGGATTGATTCTATATATTTCAGTTGTTCAGATCATATGAATTGCTTAACTTTTTTATGATTTATTTATCATGGCGTTGATCAGTTGCGATTTATGGGTGTATATTCATAATAGGAGTAGAGATGTAGATGCACGCACGTTGGGATGCAAATGAGTTGAGTCAAGCCAAGCTGTGAATTGCTAGGCTCTATCTCATCGTATTTACGGAATGAGCCCTACTTCACAGGATGGATATGCCTCCATCCAAATTGTTTATAGATCTCATTAACCACTTGCGAGCTTACATAGCAATGTAAATGAGCTGAGTACGAGCTTTTGTAGGCATTGTAATTTGTGAACAGGAAACCGGCGCTGAAGGAAACTCCATATTGGCTCATTAACAACATGAATGAGGTCAGATTTGGGCTCTTGATGGATGGTTTTTGCACGTCTACAAGCGCACCTCTTCTATCGCAGTTTGAACCCACTACTAAGAAACACGGTGAGAGCAGGGGAAACGAGTTCCCTGGATATTGTTTCCGATAAGGAAACTCTTTGTATCCTGTAACTCGTTAAAAAATTGTNNAATACTATTACTATTTATAATATTATTGTAAGTATTTCATTTTAAAATCTGTATCCATCTTTGCATATTACTTGCATTTTCTTAATGTAGTTTACTGATTTTCAATATTCATACATTATTTGTTCAATAATTAATATTGCCAGTTCCTGTTAACCTCTATTGTCTTGAAGCCACATTTACCCCGCATCGTTTCTGCTTTCTTTTTTTATTTTTATTTTTATTTTTGTAACTATGACGGCAACAAAAAAGGAAAAGAAAAAAAAAAAAAGGATTTACTGCCGTATGACTGATCAACAATTAGCGATTTCAGCTTTATGTAGGCAAGTTGCAGCCTTGATATTAAAGGAGATCTTTTATAATTTTTCACGTAAGGGGTTATTTTCAGATGATAATCATTCTCGACGATCATGAACTTTATTTTCAGAAGCCGAGCATACAGTGGTGGCACTCTTAGCCTTTTGGCTTCAAATCCAATATTTCATGAATACTGTGAGATGTCTATCATTCGCGGGACACGTGTTTTCTGACTAGCTCGAGGCATTGCAACTGCACAGAAGTACCGGTAGAACCTCGCCAGTTTTAATGCCATCGTGAGTACGACATTATTGTAATTCATTATAGATAATAACTGCAAAGAACACAAAATTTTACCCTAATGTTCCCTTTGATATTTGATGAATAAATATAATCATTGACCCAGAAAATGGTTAATGTAAAAGAATACTTTGGTAATATGTATTTGTACCAATGGAGAATTTCTAAAGTTAATGTTCACCAACTTGTTTATAAGAATTATCCTATACCGCTACATTAAGAGCATTCACACCATGATTTCTGAAGGGATATAAAGGGAGTTTCTCCCGTTTTTAATTTCTAAAATGAAAAATTGAGTATAAAAATCTCCCAAATTAATGTTTCTATTTTCAGAAAATTTTTAAGATATGCTACAATAATACTCCATCTTATCCGCCGGTTCATTGCAATTATAATGATATGGCTTCAAATGATAGCCATTCATATTGAAAATTATGGCCATACTGGAATTCGGATAAAAAAAATTTATACTTTGCATATGAGTCAATGTTGTGAATAAGGACTGGTCCACCTCGACTTTAACTTACTGGGAAAAAGATGCAATCGAGAATTGTATAGGACTTTGTCACCGACTGCATAGGCTCTCTTGGGGACATGCTTATCATGCAAGCTCTTTTTTTTTTTTTGCTTACGAGACCTTAGCATTCTCGTATGCGTCGTTCCTTAACTCCTTTAGCTAGACTAGGTCAAGTTTGTGATTTTCCTTGCTACAACTAATGACTCATTGCATTATCGGACATCCCGATAGGTTCTATGCTCAAGTTTCACAAGTAGGTGGCATGCCTTACCATAGACAAATCTACAGGGAGACATCCATAAAATTGCCATGTACGTAGTCCGATATGCCCACAATGCATCTACGAGTTGGTCTGACTAGTCCTTACAATTGGAGTTTACCATCTTTTTCAAGAATGTCCTTCTCTTCGTGATTGGCCTATTCGACTTGGTCACTCGTTTGTGGGTGGTAAGTGGTACCAACCTTACGTAGCACCCCATACTTTTTGACCAATACCCAAAAAGGGTGATTGCAAAAGTGTTTTCAGACATCATTAATAATGGCAAAAGGGTGTCAAATCGAAAGAAAATGTACTATCACAAGAATTTGACCTTAACTTTGTGGCCATTAGTATAAATGGGTATTACCTCTACCTACGTAGACATATAGTCTACTACCACCAAGATGTATAAGTAGCCATATGAGCTCGGGAATGGGCCCATAAAGTCAATGCCCTAACAATCAAATATTTCGATCGTTATGTATTTTCTTGAGGCATCTCACTATGCTTGGTAAGTTTACTAAGACGCTGAGACCTATTGCAGCACTGACAATAGCTATATACATCCTTGAACATAGTCGGCCAATAGCAACCACTTTGAAGAAATTTCCCAATGGTCTTCTTATCCAAGAAATATCCCCGATAAGCATCACTATGGCATTGCTTGATGACATTGCTAATCTTCATCATAGAGACAACATCGAACAATCTGATTAGAGCGATACGTGTAGAAATAAGGATTATCCCATAAAAAATGTCAAGCTTCCAGTAGGAATCACTTCCTATCCTTAACCAACCAATGAGGTCGAATGGCTCCTGTGACAAAGTAATTCTCAAAATTGGCAAACTAAAGAACATTATGAGCACTGAAGGCATACAATTGCTCATCAGGAAAGTGCTCGTTGATAGGTGAAGGGTTGTTATTGTGGAATTGGCTAGTAAGTCGAGATAAGTAATCCACCACAACGTTCTCTACCCTTTTCTTCTCACGGATTGTTAAATCAAACTCCTAAAGGAGCGAGATCTACCGCAAAATAGCTATTTAGCATCTTTTTTTCAAAGAAGGTATTTAGTGCCACATGATCCGTAAAAGGATCACGGACGAACCCACATTATAGGAACAGAATTTGTCTATTGCAAAGACAATGGGCAATAGCTCCTTCTCGGTGGTGATGTAGTTAACCTGTGTATCGTTTAAAGATAGGCTTGCATAGTAGACTGTATGAGGTTTTTTGTCCTTACGCTATCCTAAAACAACCCCAACCTCATAATCACTTGCATCACACATGGGCTCAAATGGAATGGACCAATTCGGTGGATGCATACTAGGAGCAGTGATCAAGAGCTATTTCAATGTGTCAAATGATTTTTAGCACTCATTCATCTACTAAAATAGGACGTCAGCCAAAAGTAGATATCACATTGGTTTAACAAAAGCGCTAAAAAATTGAATGAATCTCTAGTATAAACCAGTGTGTCTAAGGAATGATCTTACATCTTTCACCAAAGTTGGAGGTGGAAGCTTCTCAATAAGATCGTCTTTGTACTGATCCACCTCGATCCCCCTCGATGAGACAATATTTCTAACATAGTACCTTATGTCATTATGAAATGACACTTCTTACGGTTCAACACCAGATTAGTGTCCTCACATCTTTGGAGAACTTGCTTTAGATTAGAAAGACACTTGTCAAAGCTATCTCTATAAACAGATAAGTCATCTATAAATATCTCGAGTATTTGCTCCACCATATCACCGAATATGCACATATCGAAAAGTCACAGGTGCATTGCATAGACTAAAAGGCATACACCAATAAACAAACGCCCCAAAAAGACATGTGAAGGTGGTGTTCTCCTTATCGTCGTTTGTAATCGTAATTTGATTATATCCATAATAGCCATCAAGAAAGCAATAGTATGCACGACCCGCTACACTTTTGAGAACTTGGTCCAAGAAAGGTAATAGATAGTGATCCTTCTTTGTCACTGCATTGAGCCTACTATAATTAATGTACAACCCTATTTAGATATGGGTTGGAATCAATTCATTTTTCTTACTGGCTACAACAATCATCCTAAATTTTTTTGGCACAACTAGGGTCAAATTTACCCACTTAGAATTTGGGATTGCATAAATGATTCCCGCTTCCTAGAGTTTGATGACCTCCCTTTTTACTACCTCTTTCATAACAGGATTTAGCCTCCATTGTATTTGATGCACTGGTTTGGCGTCCTCTTTGAAATACATCATATAATTGTAAATCGAATAACTTATGACCTTCAAATCCTCTATAGACCACCCTATAGTCTGTTGGTGCTTGCCAAGTACATAAAGTAATGCGTTTTCTTGTGCAAGATTAAGAGCAAAAGAAATCACAATAGGAAACACTTAGCATTTACCTAGAAAAGTATATTTAAGCTCCTTAAGGATAGGCTTCTTTTGAAGAGTTGGAGCCTTTTCAGTAGAATGCACAACCTTGATGCTAGACATCTCAATAGGCTTAAATTTTGGCTCCCACCTATTAGTAAAATGCATCAACTTAAGCATCCCTTGCTTACTATCGGTGTCATCGAGGATGCACAAGCTCTGAATTACTTTATTCTCGACCATCTCTTCCTTGAAGTGTTCTGAACAAATTGTTTGAATTAGATCTATTTGGCTCCGATACCAATTGATGGAACGCATAGGAAAAAATTACGTTTCAGAATATGCCAGTAGCATGTACGTATACTATCAAAAATTAATTATATTTTACCATATATGTTGGAGCTATACCTACGAGATTTATTTTTTGAATCTCGTTATTTCAAAATTGATTGTATTTTGGAAGAACTATTTTTTCTCCGATCTTCTTTTGTATTACCAGTAACACCTTACTCCAGATGAGAGGATGAGCTCTCAATCTACCTAGCAAAAAAAAAGAAACTATTTGAATCTGATTTCGTTTGTTTCTTTTTCTGCCATAGGAAGTATATTTATATAGGCTACAGTAGGGATCATATGATAATTATCTGAAGAGTTATCCTATACAGATTTAGACTTATCTTTTCACTTCAACCAAGGTAGTCATTATCCATATAAATTATAATCCACCCACTAAAGGATTGAGAATAAATTCTCTTTTCACATATCCGAATTTAATTCGATGTTATTGCCAATATTGTTTAATTTTCTCCCCACGTAAAGATTGCAAATACTCACTT
>MKEJ01038747.1:0-14464 GCA_001753735.1 Embelia ribes
GATTTGATCTATCAAATGAAATCAAATCGTTAAACTCTAAGATATAAAATTGATCTACTCTTCACAAGAAAGAATAATATCAAATAAAATTTCACATATGGAAGGTGTACGAAAATCGAGACAAGTCAAACAAAAGAAATGGAAGGGAAACTTACGTATAAATGATCTCTATGTTCCAATGATCAAGAATCTATATGTAGAAATTAGATCCATTGTTAGGAACTAGATGAGATCAAGCCCCAAACTTCAAGAATCACTTTAGCCCCCCCGTCCTCTTTCCTCTTGGAAATGGAAGAAAATGGGTGATATGTGGTCACATAACCCCTTAGACAAATGAGTAACAGTAACTTTTCGTGACATTGAGAAGTTTGAAGCTTGTCCGCCACCAGACAGCCTCTGAATACCCTCCAGACACAAGAAAAATAATTTAGAAAATTTTTACTTTTGGCTTCAAGACAATCATTATGGACACTTTTGTCCAGAGCCTATCCGGAACGCCACACCTCCGGATACCCTGTCGGACACTCTGACGGCCAACACTCTTGTTGACTTTTATGCCTACTTTTACCTTTATATAATATACTAATAAAAGTATTTTCCAATAATAAAAGTATCTATACATATATTAATATTATAAATATGAAAAATTCTCTCTAAATTTTCGAAACGTTACATCTGGTATCCCGGAACATAGTCTTCATCGAAGTAACCCACCGTGGCATGCTTTTCAAGTCAATATCAGCTCGAAAAGTTGGGAGGGGAAATCTCGTGAACCGCTTTCATGCTTAAATTATCACTTGACTTTCAACATCATACTCCCTTCATCGTCTTGTTGAGTGGTGTACAACAACTTCCACCATTTGTGTTCAGGTTTTATCATCTCATTTAAAAACCCAAGTTTCATTTTATGACATTGGACCTAGAAAAGGATTTGTAGGCATTAGTCCTTCATCCTCAAATTTTTCTTTTTCTTCAAGTTCATCCTCAAGCTGTGCATCGTAACCAAAGCCATTTTTTTGTTCTAATTGTTCTGTCTTTTCTGAGTCTTCCTTTTTTCTTCTTCTCCATTTTTATCATTATTCAGAATTTCATTTGGGCTTATTCATCTAATGGTTTTCTTTTTCATAAAAGGGATCGTCCAAATCTGGATCTGCAAGAATCGTCTTGGGTTCCCTTATTTCCTCAGGATCACTAATTTCATTGTAACCCATAGGATCTATTCTCTCAGAAATCGGGTCACTATTGGAGTCAACCATTTGTCACAAATCCAATGGAGCCTCTTAACAAATCATGATCGTCACTAAGGTCTTTAATCCACAATCTTCTTATTCTTCAGCAAACTATATCACGAAGAAGAGTTTCACATATAATTTTTCAAAATGACTTCGTGTAATACGTTTCAGGTATGTCTCACGGTAGTTAGGTATTTATATTCGTAAATGTCTGTAACATCACTTCACATCTCGTTTGATCTCAGATCTTTTACCACTACCGGAAACTCAGTCAACTATCCCAACCCCAGAGTAGAGTGAATTTGTACAAGAAATCCTCTACTATTGGCCTAGTAATGTCATCGTCTCCAGCTAATCACATTCTTTATCAAAACAACTTTACATCAGAGTTTAAAACAAAATATGTGCTACCTTACCTTCTGGATTCATCATGGCACAATCACCATCACCATACATCGCATACCAAATTCAATCATACTTACACTTCTTGTTACTTCTTAACTTGGTTAGTCTCTTATCTTAGGGTCCACTTTTGTCAATTTGTTATGCTTAAAACTTCTAACTTTTCAAAAAAAATAAATTCTTGTTTTAATGCAAATGTCTTCAAAATTGACATATCTCATTATGCTCTATCCCAATCCCACTTCACATGGCTTTTCACCACAACTCATCCTAGATGGACTCACTACCCAAGGCTAGGTAACCCGGTTAGCTATGATATCATCCCATCATACCTTGGATCCCGAACGACCTGACACGCGAGTCTACATGCATGATATCATGATAATTATAAAAAGAAACTTAACATATTATACATCCTTTACATAAAAAGGTTCTTTTAGAAAAACATACTAAAAATTATGAAGTCTTTGTAGTTTAATTTACAACTTTCTAAGATGTAGAAAAGGAAATAAATACAACAGTGGCCGATAAGGCACCGACCCTTCATGCTAGTACCGTTGCAAACCTTTTAACTCATCCCTCTTGCTACATATCCACTTCTTTATCGTTGTACGATGATGGCTAGCTGGATACATGTTCCTTAGGTTTCCAAAAAAGAAACATAGCAGACAGTTAGGATATTTCTTGAGTAAAGGTAGCATGCTTATCGATTCAAAACAAAATCCAGGATATAACTAAGAAAACAATATAACTTAACATAATTTAGGAAAATAAATCTTTTGATAACAGAAAATTGATTTCTTTATTTGTTTTGCCATAATTTACTGTATACCATCATATTTTCATCGTCACACTAAACATCACGCCACATTGCTTGTCACAACATTGTATCATACATCATATGCTAGATCTGTACAATAATTTCACTTAGACACATAGGGCCTTAAATGACACATTGAAGAAAACACTTAACACCAACCCGAAAAACGTATCCTGAGACTTTATGCATAAAGATTTTCAAAAGGGGTGTTTTTCTACACCCGAAGTCTTGTAATAGACTTAAGCGATACTTAAACGAGGGTCAATCCCCCGCTCCGATATAATGTGCCAAATGCACCAAAAATTTAGTTTTCAAAAAAGTGGCCCGTGTGGCCCATATTTTATTTCCATAAAAATGCCATATTCTCAAAAAATGCCATCTCATGTTTCCCCAATCCCCATTCTTATATGACACAACAATGAAAGTACTTACATCATTCACTCATATTATTCTTTATATTCACACATTTCGCCTTTGTATACTTTGGATCATTTGTCAGATTCGCCGCTTCATATTTAACATAGTTATGGATACATCACCACTTACGCCAATTTAGTCACTTATTTTAGTTTGCCATATATTACTTTTCCTCTTATATGTCGGGGTATTACTACATTCGTATGTATGTAATGCAATGCATTGTGCTTACCATATGTTACTTATATGTATTTAGTACTATGCCCTACCATACTCACTAATGTTATTGTGACTCATACCCCTTAGGTCCATAATGTTTGCATCACTTAGTCACTGGGGGTTACGTCAAGGTACGTTGGTCCATGTTTTAAGGTGGGTTTCATCATCTAGAAATCACTTTTCCCAGCTCTTGTCGGATTTTCGCCTCATACATCCAATGACCCTTTATTCCCGTGCAACTATAATTTCCATCTGGCTCCTCGTCACTTCCAATTCCGGATTGTCTCGTAGTCCTCTATTGATCAGATTATTATACTTGGTTGATGCTATGGAATCATCATTGAGGCTCCACTTGTAATCATTTGCAAGTTTGGTTTGTTTTGCATAGCTTCTCAGTTTACATTGATACATCATCATCTATTTGGAAGGGTATTCGAGTCTCCACATGTAATTGTTCTTAGTTTATATTCGTCTTATTGTCCGTCATCTCATCTTATATCCAAACAAAAGGGTCGTTATCGCGTAACTCGTTCCCCAAAGTTGTAACTTTCCATTGAGCCATTATGATTAAGTACTTCTCTTAGTTTAAGCACATTTCCAATCGTTCTTAAGGGTCAGGCTGTTTATCATTCCATAAGTTACCCTTTGTTAAAGTTCATGTAACTATTCATGTTTCGCCAAATTTTAGTAAGTCAAAAAAGATCATATATCATTAATATAGTCTGTCTTATTTCCAACAAATACTCATAATAACTTGCAACGCCATAAACTTAGATCACTTTTAACATATCCCCAAAAGGTATATTGTTTATATATCATGTAATAACGTAACAATTTTTCTTTCTTCGTTTTGAAATGCTTAACATGTTTCGCATTCTTATAATATTATCATTCATCATTACATCTCTTAATATCTCAATTTTATCAAAAATATCAGGGGATCTGAAAGGGCACTAAATTTGCTAAGGGAATAACCTAATTATATCTTTGCTACAAGTTGTTCTATTCTTCGGTTTGCATGCAAGGCCACCATAGCAGCATCACCTTTAGATCTTCACAACTTAAATGCTTTGAAATGGCTTAGGGCTGGAAAATGTTCACATGCAATATAATTTTAGGGTTTGTTCCATAAATCAATCGACTATCAGAGCAAAATCGTCGACTGTAGAAAAATACTAATTTTCCAAAGGTTATATAAAGCTTGTTACCTAAATTTTGGTCTGAAAAGTCATACAAAGGAAATTACATCGGCATGCACTACTAGTTCCACCAAAATGTCTCTAACGTGCTTTAAACGCCACGATACACTAGTTTTTATCGGTAAATTCCTACACGAGACGACTGTTTAGGATTGTTATGCTCACATCTAAGGCTGGTACTATAGCATCATTAACACTTCTTCGAAATTCTGGGGTCAATTTAAGTTTAAAACAAAAAATTAGACGCATTGTCCGATGGAATTAGTCAATTGTTAGTGGAAAACAGTCGATATATTCGTCCTTTCCAGGATGGAAACTCGAGTTTTCAAGGTTAAAAACGGTAATCTTACCTCAATTTTTCCTTATAAACTTAGCGCATGGTCACTAGGGGTTCATTGCATGACCATTCCTTGCTCATTTGGTTGGGACTCCATACTATCGTTTGCCTTTCCTACACCAAGAGTCCCAAAATTGTCACTTTCGGGCTTCGTATGCATGTTTATCATAAGAATTTTCAAGAGGGCAGAGGTATGCTTAACTCATAGATGAAGATTTTGCTTGATAAATGTTGATATACAAGCTCATTGAAGCATATTTAGCTTGGATAAACATTGAATTCACAAAGGCTTGGCCATACTCTTCTTAATCTCTCACTTTCCCTCTCTATAAGACAACTGAAATAAAATACAAATAGAATGAGAATGTTTTCTGAGTATAACTCAGGTATTAATGTGTTGTAATTATTTTAACAGGTTGACACGTGGCAGGACACTTGTCCAGTTTTCTGTCAAAACACGTATCAGTCGACTGTTTTGCACAATCAGTCAACTGATTGTGACAGTCGACTGGTTTATCTCAATATATCGGTCGTTTTCCTATTTTCTTAAGGAAGTGCATTTTTTTGGGGTGTCACATTGCTTCAATTCTTTCCATTGTTTGCAAAGGTGTTTCTATGTATTCATGTGACAACATTATGTGTATCCCAATTATAGATTATAGTGTTGGAGATATAATTCCGATCATCTTCCGTAATCTCTTATTTGGAACAATTTTGAGGCTGAATGAATTAACACTTCGATTGTATCCTGAATACCCATCTATGAGTATATATGTATATGTGATGGTAAGAAGGTAGAATTAGTTGATTGAATAATTCTCATGTGAAACATTACCCCCAAAAAAACTATTTTTAATAGGCCTAGCATAAACAAAAAAAGGAACAACCTAATGTCACTTAGTTAAAAGTCAACTGCTTAAATTGCTTGTGCATACTTCTTTCCATATTGATTTAATTTGAATTTTTATCATTCAGTTTGGATTAGTAGTTACTCAAGTATAGACCCAAATTAGTTGATACAAATATTGATAAAGAAATCAGAAAAATGATGAACTGATAGCTTATGAAGCTCTATGAAAGTAACTTTATGGAGCCATTTGTAGCGGAAAATCGTCCTTGTACTTTGCTTGAATTATCTGGGAGAACAATTATTGACATGCCAAGGAATTGTAAAAAATTTATTAGATTCCAATTCTAGAATTTCCTGTCAAAATGAACAGAAAATGAAGGGGAATGTTAAAATTTCTTATTCTTAGAGTTGTGATGGATTTACAGGCAAATGATTACATATATTTGTTTCTCGAAGATGTTTACTAGCCTCAGTATTTCAAAATTTTGAATTCATCTGCTCTGCATAGAACATTGTGTGTTCTATGTCCAGTCAATAAAATCTTGACATTCTGCTAAAAGATGTCTTCAAAGATTATGACTTCTGTACGGCCTTGTCTTCCCATCAGTTTAATTCCCTCCGCATACTAATTTTTAGAAATTCGATCTTCATTTCCAGTTACCGCAGTTCCTTAAATCTTATGTAGACATCTTACATAAAGTTAGAATCAACGTCAATCTAATCTTCAAAAATTAATAACAAACGTTTTCAAATTCCGAGGCTTCTCTGCATACTATTGTGAACAATCTTCAGGATCTTTACTTGTGCGCATTCCATTTACTAGTGTCTTATCTTCACCGAACCCAATTGTATTGAGGACTACATGTATGAGCTGTTTATTTTTTGCAGGGTTTTTCATAGATGTGAGAAAACAACTCAATTGAAGATAGCAGATGTTACACGTATTTCAATGTTGATCTGTGTGGGTTGTTTAAAGGAAAAACTATCGCATTCTGTTTCGAAGTCTGTTGTGATGTAATCTTTTAGTGCAGCCTTGTATATTCTAATCATTTAAAATCAAGTACTACTGCGATTGTTCTTGGGTGCAGGGAAAAGACGGTTTTGAAAAGGTGGTGTTATTTTTAGCTACAATGTTTTTTTTTCCCTTAAGGGTGTATGATGTAACAACCAACAGTGCCCCAAATTCCTCATCCCCTTTAAGGTTGAATACCGAATAAGCGGATCTCATGTTGAAATTTCCGAGTCTATGAGATCTACCGTTGCTATACCAAAGTAGGAAAGGCCCTCTTTCCAGTACCATTAGTATTTCAATTTTCCGTTTTTAAAAATTGATATTTGGAATTATTTCATAACTTAATTTTCTATATGCGAAAATCTGTTTGGCAATAATTTCTGAAAAAATAATTTTCAAATTATAAAAATTATCCCAAAAATTAAAATTTTAAACCTAAAAATACTAACGATTTTTGTAATATGTATTTTTTATTTTTTATTTATTATGCATAACAAAAACATATATGTAATTTTGAAAAGTAAAAATAAATGAAATAGTGTGTTGAAGTTTGAAAAACTGAAAATTTAGAAAATAAGCTTTCAAAATTACTCTTACGAGAAAACTCAGTTTTTGAAAGCTGAAACTGAAAAACAGACAAATAAACGAGTTTTCAATTTTTCAAAATAGAAAACTGAAATTGAGATGCTAACCAAATAGGGGTATAAAGTAAATGTGTGCTTGTATTGTGTACTTACTTTGTGGTGGTTATAAAATCTTGCGAGACTTAGTCAGATACTTTGTATTATGTCCACTGAAAAATAATTGAGGAACTGGTCGGAATGAGAGCTAGCTCATGTTGTCAAACTTAACTAGGCTAGCTTAACCTGTTAGGGGGCGAGTGTCCTAATCCATGAGGAGGGGAGAAGAGCAAAGCTTTAGTAAGTCTAAACCCAAAGAGAGAAAACATCAATTAAGAATGGAAAGGCTAGAATAAGTTCACAACTAAAAGCTTAAAAAGATAAAATTAAGCTGTAAATAGCCAGCTTGTCGAATTGGTGACAAACACGCTCAATTGCCTAGCTCAAAACTAGGCCCATTCATATGCAAACTATTTTTCAGTGACTTTACTGGATGAATATTGTTCCGAAGAGTGGTCAGCCTACTCAAATGGATAGCTCCTGTTTGGTTCAAATGATCTTGCTGTTCTTTGCGAAGCTTTTGCATCAGAAACGAGGATTAATAGGCAAAAAAAAATATTGTATTCATTCTACAATCTATACTTTAAGATTTAGCTTTAAGCACATGTCACATGCAACACACGTATTCCTAAACTAGCATAGTCAAATGAGAGAACATGTAATTTAGGATTGCATAAATAAAACATTTATTAATCTTTCACACAACCAGCACAAAGGAAATTGTTCAAGAGTTGGGGAAATAAATATAGCAACGTATGAACAACTTGAAACTTATAGTGTTTGCTTATTATCAGTGCTGCCCAACAATAGTATGGAGGTGATTTGCTCGAGTGAGAGAGAGAAAGACGATACAGTTAACAAGCCACAGAGGACACAAAACTTGTCAGTATCGACAACAGGAAGCCGAAACATCCCCCATCTCTCCGTGTGATTACCATTTTCGATGGTTCCTCCTTTATGACTGCAGAGAGGGACACAAAACATGGAAAATAAACATGTGCATAACTCTTCCTGATGTTTCCATCATCAATTGTGGTTTTAATCTTGACATATTGCATTTCTTTACAATCACAATAAGCCAGACAACCACAATAATCTATGATCAATATCCCTTTATCCTCCCACAGTGTTGTTACAAACTCAATAGCCATTGGATTAAATGAGCCTGATAGATTGATAAAAATATGCTTAGTCCAAGACTCTGCGACATCCTAATCTTTCATAGACTACAAAATAATCCCTGTACAAGTGTAAATGACAATGCATAGACAATCTCAGACAACTTTCAATTCCATAGATTTATTAATATAATCGGGAAGCAGGGAGATAGACCTTTGTTGTTCGGTGTCAATATCAAAGCAACATAACCACTCAGAGTGGGAATCATTGCCGCACCCGCATATCCAGTGAAGAGTTCCTTGGAAACAACAAAAACCATACAGTTTCTTACGATAACCATGAATGTTTCTGGCCCTTCTCCACGTATTAGAACCAACGGTAAGAACCTCAACCTCAAAAATCTATCGCCTAACCATATTACAAGGACCTTGTATTGTTTGTTGATTTGGCCGTATCCAAATCCATAGTTTGCTATCAGATCATCTTTTACTTGGAAATGTGATATATTGACCCAAAATGGGATTCCATATGTGAATAACCTGCTTCAAACCTAACAAACAAATTAAGCCATTGCAAATGCCTATTATTGAGAAGAATCTCAAATGCGGAACATCCAACTTAGATTTCAGTATCATGGGTTTAATAAGGCCAAGAACTTTTGTGTGGTTAGATCTGTGTTCAATCTCACAAAAGTAATATTTTGAACCATTGTGCCTCTAGAATGAAGGTCACATGCGATTTCTTCTTCAGAAGAAAGCTGTTGAAGTGATTAAACGAGATCAACTGGAGCCAAATTATACAAAAGCACACGCACCGTAATACTGATTGAATGGGAAGACTCAAGATGATTCCGGCTAATATCGGATCAGGAAGATTAGAAAAGGATTTTGTAGGATCAGTTGCTCCTTTACTCAAGTTCACCCAAAAGCTGGGACTAGAGGTGAAGTAGGAATGAAGGCATCCGGATATAGACCTGAAAGCTAACAGACAATTATTAAAAATGAAAAACAAATTGCTTAAAGAAAAGGCGCACTAAACAAAAAGAACAAGAAGTTACACCTTTTACCAATTTAGTTGTAGCGTCTTGCTTTTATCAGTTCAATCCCTTGTGATACAACCCTACATGAGAACATCAATTATGAGTCAATAATTTTTACTTATATGACAAGGGTCAAGATACAACTAGACATGTTAAATAATATAAAGAGAAGAAAGAAATATGCTCATTGATAATGTGAAGAACTACAAAAAGCATGTCTTTTTATAGGCAAGAGTCCTAATCAATAAGTAATACGAGTCCCAAACTAAATAGAAAATAAATTATGACAAGCAAAATGCCTTAACTAGTCAATATTTGAATCAATTTCTTTGACTCAATTCTCTGTCTTCAAGGTAATTTTGTTCCCTAATGAATGTCAAAAATAAAATTAAATACAATGAAAAATATGGAAACATTGATGATTCGAGTAAGGACTACATCTTTCTGAGTTCCAAGTGCTGTGTCATGTAGTTCCCTGGAGTTGCTAGAACAAACAAATAATAAGCAATTCTATTTTGAGGATTTTCGGGAATTTAAGTTAAACCCAATCAGAAAGATTTAATTTTTGATCATCAAAACTTAAAAATTGATGGCACTCTAATTCACTCCAATCCAAAAACTATAAAATAAACGACATATGAGAATCAAGTACAAAGACATGAACTTAACCATCCAGGGGCATGTAAAAATCCCAAAACAATAGTTTAAGCTATTGGTGTGTTGTGTATATGCCTTGGGCTCCCTTCTCTCAATAGCTAGCTTTTGGGAGTGAGTTCTCCTTAGGTATGTTACAAGTGACATCAGAGCCATATACTACGCCTTCAACATGTGCCTTACAAGGAGGTGACACGGACATTGCAGTGTTCGTCCGGGACTAATTTACTAGTGCAAAGCCTGCCTTCGAGGAGCAAAAGGGTTAATGCTGGTAGAGCTGAGACTAAAAAGAGCTAGTACAAACCCTGCCCATGTGGCGCAAAAGGGGTGACGTCGGTATCGCCAGGACTAGAAACTAGTGCACAGCCTGCTTGGGTGGGCGCAGATTACGGAGCGTGGTGGGTTGTAAAGATCCCACATCAATAGTTTAAGCTATCGGTGTGTTGTATATATGCCTTGAGCTCCCTTCTTTTAATAGCTAGCTTTTTGGGGTGAGTTCTCCTTAACATATCACATATATAACATTAAAATATAAGAAAAGGAGAAGAAAATTGTTGCAACAATTTTTATTAGATCTAACACTAATTGGAGCACCTCACATCCACAATCTCCACTATTGCATCAATTATAGATTAAACCTGACCATAGGAATTTCAAAGATTGTCTTAAAGCAGTACTGACGAATGTGTATCAAAATCAATTAATGGAAAGTTCAATGCCAACAATTACAATTGTTTTTGGACTGGATCACTATTGTCTAAACAAAGTATGCATACCTCAGCAAGTCTAACTATGGTTGCCATTATGAACACAAAGGACAAATATCTAGAGGAGAGAAAAACAGAAGCTAGGATCAGGTGGAAACACGTAAAACAAGAGTAAAGTGTGAAGCGGTTCTGTTCTCCCCCGAGTACATTTTTCTGCTCCATGACCCATCGGATCTTGAAAAGAAATATCCAACACCAACAGCTTTTTGTTTTAAAAAATATCATAAGATCGAGAAGAAAAAATATATCACCGCTTAAAAAGATGAGATGTATAATACCCCCCATCACACATCTCAGCATATTTTCTATTAGGTTATGAACAACCGGCGCCTTTGACAATTCGGCATATGGAAAAAGACGAGAAAGAAGTAGCATGGTAGTACCACTAGGTGTAGATATGACTATTAACTATTAGGCACAAAGATCTATTTTTTCTGTGCATCAAGCCTAACAAATTGAAGGCACACACAAGAATCATTGCGTATATCTAGCATACATATATGAAAAAAAATACATGCATAACTCCCTTCAGGGATCCGTTGATGATAAGATTTTTTTCTGGGAGAGAGGATAGAATAGAAAAAACTGACCTACGGGAGAGAGGTTCTTATCTCACATAGGTCATGAGGGAGAAAAAAAGCATGCAAGTATATGTGATCAGGGATTTTTTTATAGGAGTCCAACTAGGGATGACAGAAATCCAATTGTTTCAATCCCAAACGGGATCGAATCAAAGTGTTAAAAATTGGGCCGGGCCGGATTTTATCTCAGGGGCAAATCGTATCGGCTCTGACCTAGAACGTGTATGTTAAGGTAAAAAAAAAAACTGCAAAATCATCCCTAATTTAATCACTCTGCACCAAGTTCACAACTTTGCATATCCTTTGCATTTCGAGATACATAATTTTATGTGCTAGTACTTCAAATTATTAAATAAAATAAACAAACTCCTGAATAAAAACTTAAATTTACCCCTAACACCTACCAAAAACCATTGTTGTTAATTAGCTTATGTAACGAATTTAAACTAAATTACTACAAAGTTCATGCCTAAAAAAATACAAAAATTAAACTTGAAAGGTTGAATCTTTACCTTCTGTTCGATCTCAGGAGCTTCGAAAATTTTAAAATTCACCTCTCTATCCTGCAATCAACCTAAATAACACAAGTTTACATGTAAAAAGATCAAAACCTTCAATGGAGTCATTTTTACCTTCTGTTCGATCTGAGGAGCCTGCATAATATTAAAATTCACCACTCTCTTCTGCAAATCCAACCTAAACGGCATAAATTTAGACGTAAAATGAAACAACTTATATAAAAGTTTGAGTATTTTTACCTTTATCCAATCTCCGGAACCTTCAAAACTTTCTAATTCATCTCCCTTCCAATCTCAGGAACCTTCAAAACTTTCTAATTCATCTCCCTTCGCTGCAAATTCAACCTAAATTACATAAGTTTACATGAAAAATAAAAAATCTTAAACAGAAAAATTAAGTCTTCTTTAACTTTGTTCGATATCAGGAACTTCAGATCATCCTAATAAATTTAACATAAGTTGCATAAAGTTACACGTAAAATGGAAAAACCAAAGGAAAAAAAAAACTGAAACAATATTGAGTTTTTTTTCCCATGTGGGGTTAAAATTACGAAAAATTGAAAGTTTTAACACATAATTACAACACACACACAAAAAAAAAAAAAAAAATGGCACTAAAAAATTATGGGTCGGTCCCTGCTTGTGTTCGATC
Source organism: Embelia ribes (assembly GCA_001753735.1). NCBI lineage: Eukaryota > Viridiplantae > Streptophyta > Magnoliopsida > Ericales > Primulaceae > Embelia > Embelia ribes. The sequence goes on from MKEJ01038747.1 coordinate 12,499, forward strand.
CGAGGAACCTTGAGAACATTCAAACGTTGCACATTCGACCTAAATTACGCAAGTTAACATAAACAATAATAAAATAAAAGAATGGTAAATTCAATCGTGAGCTCAGAATTCGTGGAATATTTGATCGAAGTGAAGACCTTAAGAAATAAATAAATCCATGTATTCTTCTATGAGGGAGAGAAAGGCTACAGAATTAGATCATTCGCCCCAACCTTTCACGTTAAATTCATAGATATCAATATCTACATTCTCATTTCTTTTACAAAATACAAATGGTTCATTTTTTATTATTTTTAAAATTAATTTTTTACACAATTAATTTAACAATATAAAAATATAAAATTAAAAAAAATATATTTTTTAAATACATTGCTGTGTACTTTATATATTAGTGAAACAAAATATTTTTTATGAAAAAAGAATTAATAGCAATACTCTTATTTGGAAAATTACTATTACATTTCTAAAAAAAAATTTAAAAATACAAAGAGCGAATCCTTCTCTCAAATAAGAAAGAGAAAGGGACCACGCAAAGGTTCATACATAGTAAAGATAAAAATGGACTGGGGGCTTGCCGGGAGCAAGGGAGGGAAAACTTAGTCCGGCTCATTTGTGCAATTTATTTCTAAATTAGCGGCAAAAATTAAATAAATTTTTTATATGATTTATATATTTAATCTCAGCACATAATTTAAAAATGGATGGTCTAAATGAGCCTGGCGAAATCTATCTTATCCTTCCTTTCGATAAAAACCAAAATTTTGAGTCTAGGGAGAGATAAAGCGGTATTCGTATATGATGTCTCACCGAATGGAGTGAGAAATAGAGTGTGTGACAATTAGACTTTTTACGGTGGTGTAAAAATGGACTGGGGGATCTGCTCAATACATTTTGGGTTGGATTGTTGGTTTTTAAATTAGCAATTAAAATTAAATATATTTTTTAAAATTTAAATTTTTTATAAGATTCATATATTTACTTTCAATTGCTGATTAAAAATAGAGAGTCGTTGGACACACTCTGTCAACTACAGCTGCTAGGTAGACCCCTATGTAGGGCTGCCAAATTGACCCGACTCGGTCCGACCAGACCAGTTTTTCCGAATCCAGGTAGGGTTTGGGTAGGGTCTCCCAGGTCTACGTTAGTCTTTGGGTCAGGTCCAGGTCCGGACTTAGAGTCTATACCCATATCCTACGTGGAGTATAGCTATGGGGTCTTTGGGTCAGGATCCGTGTTTGGATCGGGCTTTTTTCTTTATATATTTATAAATTTTTGGTCAGTTGTGGGTCGGGCCTCGGGCCTACCCATCAGGTACGGTCCGGATCAAGTGAAATGAAATATGAAGGGTTTCAGGCCCTACCCAAAATAATTTGAGTAGGATATAGATCTGAATTCGATGGGCCTGAACCGAATCTGAATCCGACGAATCCAGATAGGGTTTCAGATTGAGTGTCATTTTGACACCCTAACCCCCTCTGTTTCTGTAAAAATGTTTTACCAAATAAAATTGTACTAATAATAAAAAAGTGATGGCAAACCCAACTATACGATTCCCAATATTACAAATCAGTCCCTGTGCAATCGTAGTTGCTTTAGCCTTGGCTGTAATGCACGTGTAGTTTGTAGCCGTATACCACATTCTCACGAGTGTCCCGAATTTTGGAAGGTTAAAGTTATATAGGAATTAGTACAATATATATTTGATAATTATTTAGTAAATCTTGTATGCATAATGTACATATTTGGGCATTTATAAACCGATACAATATATTGATGGTGAATAAAAATTTAATTTCTCATATAATATTTGGTACAACTATAAGGCCCCAAAATTTTTCGCCAACACTGTAGCAATACTGTAGATGTACTGTACAACAATTTTATACTGTAATGAAGTAGTATAATGATGTAATTTTAAACATCTGAGTGCTGTAATCATGTTTGATCAGTAAAGTGTTGGTTTTGG
>MKEJ01038755.1:0-13364 GCA_001753735.1 Embelia ribes
AGTATTGGCGAAAAATTTTGGGCCCTTATAGAATTCCTAATGTTCGACCTCGTATTCCACTACAACCTCAAGCGGGAGTCAAGGGAACTCAAATAGATGCCACAAGCTTGATAAGGACCATGGAAGAAATTATGTATAACTTGGCTCAAATGACGAGGGAAGGGAGCATACCGAGTACTGAGATGAGGGCCTTGGAAGCTCACATGAGTTTTAGACAATTGAATCCACCTATATTTACGGGAGAAGAAGAACCAATCAATGTGGAGCATTGGCTTACAGGAGTAGAGCATATCTTTGACGTACTCTACATAGTCGATGATGACCTACGAATGGCGGTGGGGCCATTCTTTCTAGGCAGAGAAGTGGGAGAGTGGTAGAAGGTCTATGAAGAGATACAATGCCGTGGGAATATCACGTGGGCGATATTTTGAAGTTCATTTTTAAAGGAGTTCTTTTCTGCTACTTTGCAGGAAAGCAAGCGGAAGGAGTTCACAGACCTTGTCCAAAAGAACTCAGCGGTGCAGCAGTATCAGAGGTTGTTTACAAGGTTTTCTCATTACGCACCAGAGCTTGTCTCTATGAAATAGCTACATGTGAGTAAGTTCGAGGATGGAATCCAACATGCTATTAAGAGCATCATGGTTTTGAAACTCCATAAGACTTATGAAGATTGGGTATGTGCAGCTATGAAGGTAGAAGCAATTTAACTCAAGAGATGACAGGTTCTTGATGCTCGTCCTCATAGGCCTTAAGGGCAATTTTCTAGTTCACTTTTCGTTTTGGATTTGGGATTTTCTTCAGGTAATCGTGGTGGAGGCAGAGGAGGTGGAAAGGTTGGAAGAAGTTTGGGTTCGAATGTTGAAGGTGGATATACACCCCTACCGTAAAAGCCAAGAAACCTGCGCAGGGTGAGACCTTCGATTACTCTAGGTGTTAGTGCAACTTAAAGTTATGCCTGTAATTCATGTCACACTAGTTTGCATTGATTATAGGTAAGGCACTCATAGTTTGCCCCAAAACCCTTCGTTAAGATACTATTCCCACCTTTTTACTTTAGTCATAGTCGAAGTTCATTGTCGAATTTCATAATATTCGTAGATATTCATGGCATGAGTAGTTTACTCATGACTTTTGTTGATATTATGTACTTACTTTTATTACATAAGCATGTACATACTTTTTATTATGCAAGCATGTGCATACATTTCGAGATTGCACAAACTCATTTTTAAGTTGTTGATTGGCCATCTAACCCGTATTTCATTTTCGCATATTGTTGTTCAATTTGTTTTGTAGGCACGAAGGCTATCTCAGACCATGCATTGTAGACATGGACTTAATATGATGGCATCTACTTATAATTTTGTAGTTATGGCCTCTACTTTCCACATGTATATTTTGTTCATTCAAAGTCGTAGAAGGGTTGTATATGTCACTTAATTTTTTGACAAGCATGTAGCTTGAAGCTTTATATTGTGAACTTGGATGTTTACCTCGTAGTCATACTTGTTGTATAATTATGTAAATAAGGATGTGGACTGTTATAGTTATTATAAGTCCTGATGTGCATGTGTGTGTGTGCGTGTGTGTGTATGCTGGTTTTGTTGTATTTGTCGGGGCTTGTGGAAATATAGATTAGTTGTCATTGTAACTATTTTATATTCGTCTACTTCGTAGTGGTATCGTATCGTTTCTTTTTTATTATTGTTTATTTCACACCTCCAGGTTTTTCATGGGGAAATTCAGGGCGTGATCATATAAAGGGCGAATTATCAGTTTTTGGTACAAATTATGAAGTTTTGACTCAAATGCTAAAAAGAAAGCTCTCAAGTTTGGACTCGAAAACTAAAAGGATCTTGCATGGATGTATATGAGTTTTAAGGATAAATTGGATGTAAGGTACTCATTTTTTATCCCTGAGAACTCTATTTTTAATTCAATAGAGTGAATTATTCTACAGATTCTCCTTTACAGTCAACTGATTCTATAGGACAGTTTAGGAAGCTTAATTGCATTTGTGTAATTTCTAGTTTTAAGCCCTTTTTAACACTGAAACTAGAAAAGAACTGGGGGTGGAGTCATAGGACCAACCTTGTAATGGAGCAGGAAGACTAAAAATACCCCTATTGTGGAAAAGTTCAATGTAAACTTCATTTTGGCTTAAAATTTTTTAACATGAATAAGGCGTTGCAACTACTATCCATGCATGTAGACTTAAGAACATCCTAGTGACTTTTATCACCATAATTCATGTCATGCCCTGAATCTCAAAGAACCAATACATGAGATTATACACACAACACACCACCATATAAAAAAGGAAACTAAGCTATTTACAAGCTTATCCAAACATAATATACACATAACGTCAACACATACTACTTATCCTAATATTTCTCATACAATTTACAACTAAGGTTGACATGGCCACAACTTATTTATGCTAAGTCACTCTACTAACACTTAACATCACCATAACATTGGACCCAAATATTTCTACATCTTATTCCATATTTTTTCCATTTCTTTCATGATATGTGCAATGATGGTTGGATACCTATTCTCCACCCTGCTTAGTTTCTACACAATAAACAAAGCAGATGGTTAGAATATTTCCTAAGTAAAAGTAACATGCTTATCGATTCAAAATGAAATCAAAAGTATAGTTAAGAAAACAACTCATTTACGAATGACGGAGGAAAACACATTGTCAGTAAATAAAACTTATATGCTTCATTTGCTTCACCGTATCTTACTTTATTACTTCATTTCCTTATCGTCATGCCATAACACCAAGCCATATTGCTTATCATCACACTGAATAATAAGTCATTATACTGTATTCACAAACTAATCACACGTAGACATATTGAACCCTGAATGACACGTTGAGGAAAATACTTCAGGCCAACTCGGGAACACGTAACCCAAGACTTTGTGCATAAAGATTTTCGAAAGGGGTGCTCCTCCACATTCGAACTCTCACAATAACATGGATTAAAAAACTTAGGTTTTCTTGGGCCAATTTAGAACTTGTACGTGTCATATTCTAAATCTTTCATGGTGAATCAGTAGACTAATGAGCTATAATAGTCGACTGATTTGCCATGTTCATAGAAAACTTAGGTTTTCTTGGGCCAATTTAGAACTATTGCCTAATTTACGACTTCAAGGGCCACAAGGAAGCCAAATCCGTCAACATGCAGGGCTAGAGCCATTAGATTCTTCTTCTTGCTTTCAAACATCGCGGTGTTCGTCTTTCTATTACTACTTTTTTTTTTCACAAAACGATCAATGGAAGTCGTTATGCTCACATACAAGGCTGATCTTAAAGCACATCCATCAATTCTTTAAGCTTCAAGACTAAAAATAGATTTAAAGCTGGAATTCAAGCACATACAAGTCAATTTTAAGTATGCTCGTCATAATCAGTCGACTGATTACGGCCAACAGTCGACTGATTGGCTCTGTCTCAGCCAAAAGCTCAAGTTTTCAGAGTGAAAATGAAATTGTTACCTCAAATTCCTTTTTATATGCTTAGCATAAGGCTCCTACGAGTACCTGCAGAGCCATTCCCATCCAATTGGTTGAGGCTCGAATGGTTTCTCTCAAAATCTTGCACCAATATCACATGTCCTACACAGAATGTCGATAATTCATTGCTTTTGAGCATTGCATATAGGTTTTATTTCGAAAGTAACAGAAGGGCAGGGGTCATCTTATCTCATAAGTAAAGATTTTGCTGGATAAATGTTGATATACAAATTCGTAGAAGCTCATTTCGCTTGGGGTAGACTTCGAATTACAAAGATTTGGCCATATTCTTCTTAATCTGCCAGTCCCTCTCTCTATTTTCACATTTGTAACACAATAGGAATGTTCTCTGATATTCTCTGAGGTTATACAGAGTATAAACCATGGTTTCTACAAGTGACAAGGGCGCAAACACATGGCAGGACACTTGTCCAGTTTTCTGTCAAAACACGTATCAGTTAACTGTTTTGCACAATCAGTCAACTGATTGTGACAGTCGACTGGTTTATCTCAATATATCGGTCGTTTTCCTATTTTCTTAAGGAAGTGCATTTTTTTGGGGTGTCACATTGCTTCAATTCTTTCCATTGTTTGCAAAGGTGTTTCTATGTATTCATGTGACAACATTATGTGTATCCCAATTATAGATTATAGTGTTGGAGATATAATTCCGATCATCTTCCGTAATCTCTTATTTGGAACAATTTTGAGGCTGAATGAATTAACACTTCGATTGTATCCTGAATACCCATCTATGAGTATATATGTATATGTGATGGTAAGAAGGTAGAATTAGTTGATTGAATAATTCTCATGTGAAACATTACCCCCAAAAAAACTATTTTTAATAGGCCTAGCATAAACAAAAAAAGGAACAACCTAATGTCACTTAGTTAAAAGTCAACTGCTTAAATTGCTTGTGCATACTTCTTTCCATATTGATTTAATTTGAATTTTTATCATTCAGTTTGGATTAGTAGTTACTCAAGTATAGACCCAAATTAGTTGATACAAATATTGATAAAGAAATCAGAAAAATGATGAACTGATAGCTTATGAAGCTCTATGAAAGTAACTTTATGGAGCCATTTGTAGCGGAAAATCGTCCTTGTACTTTGCTTGAATTATCTGGGAGAACAATTATTGACATGCCAAGGAATTGTAAAAAATTTATTAGATTCCAATTCTAGAATTTCCTGTCAAAATGAACAGAAAATGAAGGGGAATGTTAAAATTTCTTATTCTTAGAGTTGTGATGGATTTACAGGCAAATGATTACATATATTTGTTTCTCGAAGATGTTTACTAGCCTCAGTATTTCAAAATTTTGAATTCATCTGCTCTGCATAGAACATTGTGTGTTCTATGTCCAGTCAATAAAATCTTGACATTCTGCTAAAAGATGTCTTCAAAGATTATGACTTCTGTACGGCCTTGTCTTCCCATCAGTTTAATTCCCTCCGCATACTAATTTTTAGAAATTCGATCTTCATTTCCAGTTACCGCAGTTCCTTAAATCTTATGTAGACATCTTACATAAAGTTAGAATCAACGTCAATCTAATCTTCAAAAATTAATAACAAACGTTTTCAAATTCCGAGGCTTCTCTGCATACTATTGTGAACAATCTTCAGGATCTTTACTTGTGCGCATTCCATTTACTAGTGTCTTATCTTCACCGAACCCAATTGTATTGAGGACTACATGTATGAGCTGTTTATTTTTTGCAGGGTTTTTCATAGATGTGAGAAAACAACTCAATTGAAGATAGCAGATGTTACACGTATTTCAATGTTGATCTGTGTGGGTTGTTTAAAGGAAAAACTATCGCATTCTGTTTCGAAGTCTGTTGTGATGTAATCTTTTAGTGCAGCCTTGTATATTCTAATCATTTAAAATCAAGTACTACTGCGATTGTTCTTGGGTGCAGGGAAAAGACGGTTTTGAAAAGGTGGTGTTATTTTTAGCTACAATGTTTTTTTTTCCCTTAAGGGTGTATGATGTAACAACCAACAGTGCCCCAAATTCCTCATCCCCTTTAAGGTTGAATACCGAATAAGCGGATCTCATGTTGAAATTTCCGAGTCTATGAGATCTACCGTTGCTATACCAAAGTAGGAAAGGCCCTCTTTCCAGTACCATTAGTATTTCAATTTTCCGTTTTTAAAAATTGATATTTGGAATTTTTTCATAACTTAATTTTCTATATGCGAAAATCTGTTTGGCAATAATTTCTGAAAAAATAATTTTCAAATTATAAAAATTATCCCAAAAATTAAAATTTTAAACCTAAAAATACTAACGATTTTTGTAATATGTATTTTTTATTTTTTATTTATTATGCATAACAAAAACATATATGTAATTTTGAAAAGTAAAAATAAATGAAATAGTGTGTTGAAGTTTGAAAAACTGAAAATTTAGAAAATAAGCTTTCAAAATTACTCTTACGAGAAAACTCAGTTTTTGAAAGCTGAAACTGAAAAACAGACAAATAAACGAGTTTTCAATTTTTCAAAATAGAAAACTGAAATTGAGATGCTAACCAAATAGGGGTATAAAGTAAATGTGTGCTTGTATTGTGTACTTACTTTGTGGTGGTTATAAAATCTTGCGAGACTTAGTCAGATACTTTGTATTATGTCCACTGAAAAATAATTGAGGAACTGGTCGGAATGAGAGCTAGCTCATGTTGTCAAACTTAACTAGGCTAGCTTAACCTGTTAGGGGGCGAGTGTCCTAATCCATGAGGAGGGGAGAAGAGCAAAGCTTTAGTAAGTCTAAACCCAAAGAGAGAAAACATCAATTAAGAATGGAAAGGCTAGAATAAGTTCACAACTAAAAGCTTAAAAAGATAAAATTAAGCTGTAAATAGCCAGCTTGTCGAATTGGTGACAAACACGCTCAATTGCCTAGCTCAAAACTAGGCCCATTCATATGCAAACTATTTTTCAGTGACTTTACTGGATGAATATTGTTCCGAAGAGTGGTCAGCCTACTCAAATGGATAGCTCCTGTTTGGTTCAAATGATCTTGCTGTTCTTTGCGAAGCTTTTGCATCAGAAACGAGGATTAATAGGCAAAAAAAAATATTGTATTCATTCTACAATCTATACTTTAAGATTTAGCTTTAAGCACATGTCACATGCAACACACGTATTCCTAAACTAGCATAGTCAAATGAGAGAACATGTAATTTAGGATTGCATAAATAAAACATTTATTAATCTTTCACACAACCAGCACAAAGGAAATTGTTCAAGAGTTGGGGAAATAAATATAGCAACGTATGAACAACTTGAAACTTATAGTGTTTGCTTATTATCAGTGCTGCCCAACAATAGTATGGAGGTGATTTGCTCGAGTGAGAGAGAGAAAGACGATACAGTTAACAAGCCACAGAGGACACAAAACTTGTCAGTATCGACAACAGGAAGCCGAAACATCCCCCATCTCTCCGTGTGATTACCATTTTCGATGGTTCCTCCTTTATGACTGCAGAGAGGGACACAAAACATGGAAAATAAACATGTGCATAACTCTTCCTGATGTTTCCATCATCAATTGTGGTTTTAATCTTGACATATTGCATTTCTTTACAATCACAATAAGCCAGACAACCACAATAATCTATGATCAATATCCCTTTATCCTCCCACAGTGTTGTTACAAACTCAATAGCCATTGGATTAAATGAGCCTGATAGATTGATAAAAATATGCTTAGTCCAAGACTCTGCGACATCCTAATCTTTCATAGACTACAAAATAATCCCTGTACAAGTGTAAATGACAATGCATAGACAATCTCAGACAACTTTCAATTCCATAGATTTATTAATATAATCGGGAAGCAGGGAGATAGACCTTTGTTGTTCGGTGTCAATATCAAAGCAACATAACCACTCAGAGTGGGAATCATTGCCGCACCCGCATATCCAGTGAAGAGTTCCTTGGAAACAACAAAAACCATACAGTTTCTTACGATAACCATGAATGTTTCTGGCCCTTCTCCACGTATTAGAACCAACGGTAAGAACCTCAACCTCAAAAATCTATCGCCTAACCATATTACAAGGACCTTGTATTGTTTGTTGATTTGGCCGTATCCAAATCCATAGTTTGCTATCAGATCATCTTTTACTTGGAAATGTGATATATTGACCCAAAATGGGATTCCATATGTGAATAACCTGCTTCAAACCTAACAAACAAATTAAGCCATTGCAAATGCCTATTATTGAGAAGAATCTCAAATGCGGAACATCCAACTTAGATTTCAGTATCATGGGTTTAATAAGGCCAAGAACTTTTGTGTGGTTAGATCTGTGTTCAATCTCACAAAAGTAATATTTTGAACCATTGTGCCTCTAGAATGAAGGTCACATGCGATTTCTTCTTCAGAAGAAAGCTGTTGAAGTGATTAAACGAGATCAACTGGAGCCAAATTATACAAAAGCACACGCACCGTAATACTGATTGAATGGGAAGACTCAAGATGATTCCGGCTAATATCGGATCAGGAAGATTAGAAAAGGATTTTGTAGGATCAGTTGCTCCTTTACTCAAGTTCACCCAAAAGCTGGGACTAGAGGTGAAGTAGGAATGAAGGCATCCGGATATAGACCTGAAAGCTAACAGACAATTATTAAAAATGAAAAACAAATTGCTTAAAGAAAAGGCGCACTAAACAAAAAGAACAAGAAGTTACACCTTTTACCAATTTAGTTGTAGCGTCTTGCTTTTATCAGTTCAATCCCTTGTGATACAACCCTACATGAGAACATCAATTATGAGTCAATAATTTTTACTTATATGACAAGGGTCAAGATACAACTAGACATGTTAAATAATATAAAGAGAAGAAAGAAATATGCTCATTGATAATGTGAAGAACTACAAAAAGCATGTCTTTTTATAGGCAAGAGTCCTAATCAATAAGTAATACGAGTCCCAAACTAAATAGAAAATAAATTATGACAAGCAAAATGCCTTAACTAGTCAATATTTGAATCAATTTCTTTGACTCAATTCTCTGTCTTCAAGGTAATTTTGTTCCCTAATGAATGTCAAAAATAAAATTAAATACAATGAAAAATATGGAAACATTGATGATTCGAGTAAGGACTACATCTTTCTGAGTTCCAAGTGCTGTGTCATGTAGTTCCCTGGAGTTGCTAGAACAAACAAATAATAAGCAATTCTATTTTGAGGATTTTCGGGAATTTAAGTTAAACCCAATCAGAAAGATTTAATTTTTGATCATCAAAACTTAAAAATTGATGGCACTCTAATTCACTCCAATCCAAAAACTATAAAATAAACGACATATGAGAATCAAGTACAAAGACATGAACTTAACCATCCAGGGGCATGTAAAAATCCCAAAACAATAGTTTAAGCTATTGGTGTGTTGTGTATATGCCTTGGGCTCCCTTCTCTCAATAGCTAGCTTTTGGGAGTGAGTTCTCCTTAGGTATGTTACAAGTGACATCAGAGCCATATACTACGCCTTCAACATGTGCCTTACAAGGAGGTGACACGGACATTGCAGTGTTCGTCCGGGACTAATTTACTAGTGCAAAGCCTGCCTTCGAGGAGCAAAAGGGTTAATGCTGGTAGAGCTGAGACTAAAAAGAGCTAGTACAAACCCTGCCCATGTGGCGCAAAAGGGGTGACGTCGGTATCGCCAGGACTAGAAACTAGTGCACAGCCTGCTTGGGTGGGCGCAGATTACGGAGCGTGGTGGGTTGTAAAGATCCCACATCAATAGTTTAAGCTATCGGTGTGTTGTATATATGCCTTGAGCTCCCTTCTTTTAATAGCTAGCTTTTTGGGGTGAGTTCTCCTTAACATATCACATATATAACATTAAAATATAAGAAAAGGAGAAGAAAATTGTTGCAACAATTTTTATTAGATCTAACACTAATTGGAGCACCTCACATCCACAATCTCCACTATTGCATCAATTATAGATTAAACCTGACCATAGGAATTTCAAAGATTGTCTTAAAGCAGTACTGACGAATGTGTATCAAAATCAATTAATGGAAAGTTCAATGCCAACAATTACAATTGTTTTTGGACTGGATCACTATTGTCTAAACAAAGTATGCATACCTCAGCAAGTCTAACTATGGTTGCCATTATGAACACAAAGGACAAATATCTAGAGGAGAGAAAAACAGAAGCTAGGATCAGGTGGAAACACGTAAAACAAGAGTAAAGTGTGAAGCGGTTCTGTTCTCCCCCGAGTACATTTTTCTGCTCCATGACCCATCGGATCTTGAAAAGAAATATCCAACACCAACAGCTTTTTGTTTTAAAAAATATCATAAGATCGAGAAGAAAAAATATATCACCGCTTAAAAAGATGAGATGTATAATACCCCCCATCACACATCTCAGCATATTTTCTATTAGGTTATGAACAACCGGCGCCTTTGACAATTCGGCATATGGAAAAAGACGAGAAAGAAGTAGCATGGTAGTACCACTAGGTGTAGATATGACTATTAACTATTAGGCACAAAGATCTATTTTTTCTGTGCATCAAGCCTAACAAATTGAAGGCACACACAAGAATCATTGCGTATATCTAGCATACATATATGAAAAAAAATACATGCATAACTCCCTTCAGGGATCCGTTGATGATAAGATTTTTTTCTGGGAGAGAGGATAGAATAGAAAAAACTGACCTACGGGAGAGAGGTTCTTATCTCACATAGGTCATGAGGGAGAAAAAAAGCATGCAAGTATATGTGATCAGGGATTTTTTTATAGGAGTCCAACTAGGGATGACAGAAATCCAATTGTTTCAATCCCAAACGGGATCGAATCAAAGTGTTAAAAATTGGGCCGGGCCGGATTTTATCTCAGGGGCAAATCGTATCGGCTCTGACCTAGAACGTGTATGTTAAGGTAAAAAAAAAAACTGCAAAATCATCCCTAATTTAATCACTCTGCACCAAGTTCACAACTTTGCATATCCTTTGCATTTCGAGATACATAATTTTATGTGCTAGTACTTCAAATTATTAAATAAAATAAACAAACTCCTGAATAAAAACTTAAATTTACCCCTAACACCTACCAAAAACCATTGTTGTTAATTAGCTTATGTAACGAATTTAAACTAAATTACTACAAAGTTCATGCCTAAAAAAATACAAAAATTAAACTTGAAAGGTTGAATCTTTACCTTCTGTTCGATCTCAGGAGCTTCGAAAATTTTAAAATTCACCTCTCTATCCTGCAATCAACCTAAATAACACAAGTTTACATGTAAAAAGATCAAAACCTTCAATGGAGTCATTTTTACCTTCTGTTCGATCTGAGGAGCCTGCATAATATTAAAATTCACCACTCTCTTCTGCAAATCCAACCTAAACGGCATAAATTTAGACGTAAAATGAAACAACTTATATAAAAGTTTGAGTATTTTTACCTTTATCCAATCTCCGGAACCTTCAAAACTTTCTAATTCATCTCCCTTCCAATCTCAGGAACCTTCAAAACTTTCTAATTCATCTCCCTTCGCTGCAAATTCAACCTAAATTACATAAGTTTACATGAAAAATAAAAAATCTTAAACAGAAAAATTAAGTCTTCTTTAACTTTGTTCGATATCAGGAACTTCAGATCATCCTAATAAATTTAACATAAGTTGCATAAAGTTACACGTAAAATGGAAAAACCAAAGGAAAAAAAAAACTGAAACAATATTGAGTTTTTTTTCCCATGTGGGGTTAAAATTACGAAAAATTGAAAGTTTTAACACATAATTACAACACACACACAAAAAAAAAAAAAAAAATGGCACTAAAAAATTATGGGTCGGTCCCTGCTTGTGTTCGATCCGAGGAACCTTGAGAACATTCAAACGTTGCACATTCGACCTAAATTACGCAAGTTAACATAAACAATAATAAAATAAAAGAATGGTAAATTCAATCGTGAGCTCAGAATTCGTGGAATATTTGATCGAAGTGAAGACCTTAAGAAATAAATAAATCCATGTATTCTTCTATGAGGGAGAGAAAGGCTACAGAATTAGATCATTCGCCCCAACCTTTCACGTTAAATTCATAGATATCAATATCTACATTCTCATTTCTTTTACAAAATACAAATGGTTCATTTTTTATTATTTTTAAAATTAATTTTTTACACAATTAATTTAACAATATAAAAATATAAAATTAAAAAAAATATATTTTTTAAATACATTGCTGTGTACTTTATATATTAGTGAAACAAAATATTTTTTATGAAAAAAGAATTAATAGCAATACTCTTATTTGGAAAATTACTATTACATTTCTAAAAAAAAATTTAAAAATACAAAGAGCGAATCCTTCTCTCAAATAAGAAAGAGAAAGGGACCACGCAAAGGTTCATACATAGTAAAGATAAAAATGGACTGGGGGCTTGCCGGGAGCAAGGGAGGGAAAACTTAGTCCGGCTCATTTGTGCAATTTATTTCTAAATTAGCGGCAAAAATTAAATAAATTTTTTATATGATTTATATATTTAATCTCAGCACATAATTTAAAAATGGATGGTCTAAATGAGCCTGGCGAAATCTATCTTATCCTTCCTTTCGATAAAAACCAAAATTTTGAGTCTAGGGAGAGATAAAGCGGTATTCGTATATGATGTCTCACCGAATGGAGTGAGAAATAGAGTGTGTGACAATTAGACTTTTTACGGTGGTGTAAAAATGGACTGGGGGATCTGCTCAATACATTTTGGGTTGGATTGTTGGTTTTTAAATTAGCAATTAAAATTAAATATATTTTTTAAAATTTAAATTTTTTATAAGATTCATATATTTACTTTCAATTGCTGATTAAAAATAGAGAGTCGTTGGACACACTCTGTCAACTACAGCTGCTAGGTAGACCCCTATGTAGGGCTGCCAAATTGACCCGACTCGGTCCGACCAGACCAGTTTTTCCGAATCCAGGTAGGGTTTGGGTAGGGTCTCCCAGGTCTACGTTAGTCTTTGGGTCAGGTCCAGGTCCGGACTTAGAGTCTATACCCATATCCTACGTGGAGTATAGCTATGGGGTCTTTGGGTCAGGATCCGTGTTTGGATCGGGCTTTTTTCTTTATATATTTATAAATTTTTGGTCAGTTGTGGGTCGGGCCTCGGGCCTACCCATCAGGTACGGTCCGGATCAAGTGAAATGAAATATGAAGGGTTTCAGGCCCTACCCAAAATAATTTGAGTAGGATATAGATCTGAATTCGATGGGCCTGAACCGAATCTGAATCCGACGAATCCAGATAGGGTTTCAGATTGAGTGTCATTTTGACACCCTAACCCCCTCTGTTTCTGTAAAAATGTTTTACCAAATAAAATTGTACTAATAATAAAAAAGTGATGGCAAACCCAACTATACGATTCCCAATATTACAAATCAGTCCCTGTGCAATCGTAGTTGCTTTAGCCTTGGCTGTAATGCACGTGTAGTTTGTAGCCGTATACCACATTCTCACGAGTGTCCCGAATTTTGGAAGGTTAAAGTTATATAGGAATTAGTACAATATATATTTGATAATTATTTAGTAAATCTTGTATGCATAATGTACATATTTGGGCATTTATAAACCGATACAATATATTGATGGTGAATAAAAATTTAATTTCTCATATAATATTTGGTACAACTATAAGGCCCCAAAATTTTTCGCCAACACTGTAGCAATACTGTAGATGTACTGTACAACAATTTTATACTGTAATGAAGTAGTATAATGATGTAATTTTAAACATCTGAGTGCTGTAATCATGTTTGATCAGTAAAGTGTTGGTTTTGG
>MKEJ01038757.1:0-11885 GCA_001753735.1 Embelia ribes
ATATAACGCTAGTCTTGCAAGAGACTATACACATGCCTACGCATAAGTCAGGAGGAGTCTTGCATGTGGTGAGTGAACTCCGTGGAGGTGGTACATTACATGCTTGTAACAAGAGAGATCACGATAGGCGAGAACTTAGATTGATGGATTTTTGGGATCCATCTCGTTTTGGTTGAGACATATGTTTGTTACTCTTTTGTATGTAAGTTTTCTTTTCCCTTATTTTTTTATTATTTTATTTTATTTTATTTTATTTTATAGTCATGACAAGAAGGTTTGTAAGTAGGGCTAATAGGCTTACACTAGTCTTCCTTCGAGAGTCGGGGATATCTTCGATAGGCGAGTTCTAAGGATAGTTCCTATTGCTTACACTCTACTTCTTTGTTTGGAAAGTGATTACTATACGAACAAGTGTGAATGTTTTGACTTTGGGTTTCTTTTCTATACTTGATTATTTTTTTCTTTTTCCTTCCGTGCACAATTTCATTATTCTCATCTTTTTTCTTTTTTTATGTATATCTCATTGCTCATTGTTTGGAACATAGAGGACCATGTTCGATTCAAGTCCCGGGGGGAGATATATACACCTATTTCCCTTTGAAATTTCGGTAAATTCTTAAAAAAATTGAAAAAAAATTATTTTTTTATTAATTTGTTAATTTTCTTTTCTTTTACTAAATTGCCGAATTTTAAAATTGAAATAGGGTGTAGTTATTGATTATTTGGTGAATAGTTTTGATTTGACAGGTTTATATTCCAAATTCATCTTATCTTACACACAACAACTCACATTTGATATGACTTGTCGACCCTTGTTACATCACCTTTTTCATTATAGTATTATTCTCGTTATCCTTATCTTAACATAGATGGTTTATTCATTGATATGGTAGGATTGGAGAATAGAAAATGATGTAAAAAGGTAGGAAATATAATATGGTGTATTTGAGTCCAATAATTTTTGGAAAAAAAAATATTTTGAGTTGTGATTTGTGACAGTGAATAAAACTAGAGTTGTATTTTCGTATTTATGGCCTTTAGTTTGTCGTAAACTTAACTTCTTATACTTGTGCCTCTTTGGACATGGGTTTAGAAAGTTGATAGAATGTTCTCCATTTGAAACAATTTGAAAGCATATGAAATCTTGGTCTTTGAAAGAAAATGTCTTCCTTTAAATTATTTTGATAAAAGTAGTGTTAAAAGCCTAAAAATTCACTCATAAAATGTAAATTTAAGCTAAAGGCTATATTAGTTGAAGAGGTGAAGAGGCCTGACGATGGTAAAAAAAAAAAATATAAAAAATAAAGTATAATGATTGAAAATAGTTGGAAAAAAAAGAGAAAAAAAAAAAGAAAAAAAAATATTAATACGGAGTGTACTTAGAGAGATAGGGAAGGATGAACCCGAATGAGATTACATTGACAATCAGCTCATATTGTAAAAGTGGAAAGTTTAAATGTTAAAAGTACCCTAATAAAAATTTGGTTTTGAGCCTAACTATGGATAAGTTAAAAAGTTCATATACAATCTTTTTGCATTCATTTGGACGTTGTTCTTCGTACAATCTTATGAACCTTTGCACAATTGGGTGCAAGTGTGGGAGTCAAGTTCACTTTAAACCTTTGGTCATGAGAATTAGAACATGCATCCGGTTTAATTTGCTAGATCATATTGTATAGCATTAAAAACTAGTTTTCTTGTGTTTTATTGGCAAATGTTGGAACTCATTATGGCATTTGTAGGTATCATCATTGTAAGCACTCACAAGACTATAATCGTCCACTAGGAACACCTAGGGGTTTAACGACTTGGTGCATAACTAAATGCACTAGTGATTCCTACGTAAGTGAGTTAGGATCTTTTTGCGTTTTTAAGTTAGTTTAGATTTTTTATTTATTATATTCCTACTTTCTTAAGTTTCATTGAATCATACTTTCTAAATTAGTGCATTATTAAGGACTAGAAACCCTTAAGTCAGGGGGTGTGATTATGTCTAGATAATGTAGGTCTTAGCACACAATTTAATTCTATTTTGCACTCATTTTATGTCTAATTTAGTTATATTACTTTTTCCATCTTACTTGATCGACTTTATCAACTTTGTAGGAGTTTACTGCAAAAAAATGGCTTAAAGGTAGTGGAAAAAGTTTAAGATGATCAATCGCTTCAAATAATCAAGAAACGAGAAAATGAGCCGATGACATCAAGGAAAATTCTAAATGTTCATGAGTTAAAGAAATACCGGAGCAAAAATTAGAAAAGTGTAAGAAACTAGTTTATGAATAAATGGGTTTATGACTGGGTTGTATTTAAGTCCAAGTGTTAAGCCTATAAGATGGTATTTGGTCATATTTAGAATAAAATTATGTATGTATAAGGCTCTAGTGGCAGGACATATACAGAGGCTTTTATGCCTCTTTCTAGTAATAACACTTCTCATCTCTCTTTCTCTCTCATTGACAAAATTTCTATAGTTTAGTTTCTAAATTTGAAGAGTAGGAGTTGGGTAATTTAGTTAATATTATCAAGTCTTTCATTTTGAGCTAAGAGGAAAATCCTCTCATTTCTATTTCATCCTTGTTCATACTTTGTGAGTATTTCCTACTTTTCTTAGTTTCTAAATTTAGTCTCTAAATTTGTATGCTTAATTAGTTTAATTTTATGTTAAAGGTTGCAACTTTATTTCATGCTTAAAGTAGATCTTTAATTTTTCATGCTCATTACATGTTTTTACCCTAATTTTTCCATACTTTAGTTTAAATTTTTGATTTTTTTTGCTTGTTTTTTGTTATTTCATGTCTTTCCTTATAAGTTTGATTAATCTTAGTATTAAAGTTCATGTCTTTTTACAATGTTTATGTTTTTTTTCCAGTAACTACACTTTTTAGACTTGTCTCTAGTTTGGCAATGGTATTATGAGATAACTTTTAATCTCACAAAATAATTAGGGATTTAGCAACTACAAGGTAGCAATTTATTGGTTTGGACAATATTTTTACATATATCGTCGGTAGTAAATTAGATTTTTGTAAAATAGTTGGGGTCTTGACTTATGCAAGTCTTTCGACACTCTCCGGCGTATTTATGAGCACAATCCGATGTCTCTCTCAAGGTGCTTTAGCCGAATTAAAAACTTGATAATTATTTTCTACAAAAAAATCTAATTTATGAATTCGGAGTTCCAACTAGTAAAATTTTAGAAAAAATTAGTTTGTGAGGGAGGATATAAGCATACTCGTGTATTAGAGTCAAATTAGGGACAAGTTACATTTTTTTTTTCTTTTAAGTTGGTAGTACTGAGACTTGAATCCATAACCTTTGCTAGCTCTAATACCATGTGAAGTGATGTGCTACTGTATCACCTAAAGTTGTTAGGTTGAGGGGCATTATAGTACTTATATTCAACAATTCCTAGTAAAAAAACGCTTCCTTCCTAAATCTATGAGAAGACCTTTTGTTCTTAATAACAGTCCCCTCAAGGAAGTTTCTAGTTACTTGCGAATTCATCTTTGAAATCTCTACCTAACATGTCCTTATCTGCTGGCAACCTTTTTTTTTTTCAAATTCACCTCTCTCATTTGCCAAATACTAAAAGTGTCAACCCGGGTTGCCCAAGTAGTGAATCACTTGGACTTAGTGCCTCATGAAGCATTAGGTCTGAGGTTCGATTCCCATGAGGAGCAATTTCTTGGGGTCGCAACCCCAGTGTGAAGGAATAATATTTTGAGATTCTGTTGCCTTATGTAGTTTTAGCAAAAAATTTTATTGCCTGAGGACCATTCATTTCTCATTATTATTGCATCTCAAATATTTAATTATTTTTTTTCCTGGCTTTTAGGACATGTACACGTTGCTGAAGCTCTTGGTGTGCCCATTCACATATTCTTCACGATGCCTTGGACGTGAGTATTGATTCAACTTCCACCATATTCACTGGAGTCCGTATCTTGCGAAAAATTAAGAAACTGCCTTTCAGTGTTTGGTTGACTTTTGCGTTTACTTTGTGGCGATATCTTTCCGCCTTCAATGGCTTGTAACACATGTGAATGCTCCAAGAAGTGGGCATCCGAGTTTGTGTTTAATTGCTGTGAGAGTTGAACTCCAGTAAACACTTGAACTATGTCTCTGACGCCTATTAGAGTATTTATCTTTTTCTAAGACACAAGGGTTTTTCAAATTGAAAGCAAATGCAAAAGTGCAGAGATGATGGGTGGTTATCTTTTTGGAGGTCAATACCATAATTTTCTAGTTGATTTAGTTTGATTAAATTTTTTCAGGGCTGAGCTTCGTCTATACGGGCTCAGCTGCTTGGCATCGGGTGTACTGAGATGCTGAAAATTTTGATAATAAATGTACCAAAATAAGCTTCTTGTGCATACTTTTCTTCTTTTCATGGGACAATGGTTCTTGCATATATTTTCGATTGGCAGGCCAACATATGAATTTCCCCATCCATTGGCACGCGTACCACAAAGCGCTGGTTATTGGGTATGTTTTGGTTTCTAAGCATTGCTCCGCGTGTCATCTTCCAATTTAATGGATATCATAATTTTTTAAGATGAACTATTAACTAATGATTGTTGCTGCTTCCAGCTATCATATATAATTGTTGATTTGCTTACATGGTGGACCATAAGAGGATATATCAATGACTTCAGGAAGAAGAAGTTGAATCTCCCTCCTATTGCTTACTTCAGTTTGTACCACGGTTCGTTAACTCACCTGCCAACAGCCTATATGTGGAGTCCCCATCTTGTTCCAAAGCCAAGTGGTAAGCATGTTATATTGAAGTAAAACACAAAAAACATAGCTTAGTAAATTAACTAGTTCACTCAGATTTAAGTGTTGATGTCAAATGATTTTATGCAGATTGGGGACCCCTCGTCGATGTTGTTGGCTTTTGTTTTTTAAACCTTGGGTCAAAGTATCAACCTCCTGAGGATTTTGTTCTATGGCTTCAAAAAGGGCCTCAACCCATATACATTGGTTTCGGGAGTATGGTATGTTAATTTGCTAAAAACCTGCTTATATATTCATGCCTTCTGTAGTTTAATATACAAAGTGGTGGCAGAGTATCCTTTTCATCACTACGATATAAATGATCCTAGTTATGCTTGTGCATGCTTTTTTCAATTTACTGCAATTTGAGTAAGGTCGCAATTGATCTTGTTCTTTGTGCTCGTCTAGCCTCTTGAAGATCCCAAGAAAACTACTGATGTAATTTTGGAGGCACTGAGGAAAACAGGACAACGAGGAATTATTGCTCAAGGATGGGGGGACCTTGGTACACGTTAGTGACTTTCTCCCTCCTCCTTAACTAATAATTTTTATTCTTACTGCATCATTTAGTATGGTATGGTTTCTAGCTCAAACACACCAACTAGACTTATTACGAAATACCATTGATAGCTTCAACTCGCGTCCATCTGAGAGCTAGATTTGCCTAACTTTTGTTTACATTTGTCTTGTTTATGTTCAAAACAAAGTGTAGCTGTGAACACTGGACCTTGGAGAGAAACACAAGCTTGAGAAAAAAAAAATTATTATTTAGAAATTCAAAGTTTAGAATTAAGCACCTATTTCAAAATTTGATGACCTCTAAGTCACTCGAGGTTCATCATTATTATCTTGAATCTCATGGGGACCCACTTTAATCTCTTATGTCGTGAAGTATGTGGTGTACTTCTTGTGTGATGCGGGATATTCATTTTATTTTTTAAATTAGAATCTCTGAACTTAAAGACTTTCATTTTTGGTGTCATTTTGTTTTCCAGTTCTCTTTTTGATTAGTTTAGATGATTTATTTACTAGATTTTCTTGAAACTTTTTAATGAGATATGAAGAGGATTATAAATTAGAACTTGGTGTTTTTATCAAATTCTACTCTCTTTTCTTGAGTGCGGATCTCAATATTCAATCCTTGTATTTCTCCTACATCATAGTGTCTCCTATGTTTATACAAACTTCAGGAGTTCTTTTAGTTGTTTCCTTTTCAGTTTCACTAATTATCATCCACTTTATGTTCACAATAAATTTGATAGTTGAAACTAGGGGGAACACCATATCTATCCCTTGAGGCATTACTTTTCTTTTCTTTCATTTCCATCTTTTTTGATAATTACAAAGTCAGTAATCACCTTCAAGTAAATTGATGTGGTTTCATTTTAAATTTGTTTTCAGTTGCTGGGAGGTCTGAGGATGTTTTCCTTCTCGATGATTGTCCTCATGATTGGTTGTTCCCTCAATGCTTGGCTGTGGTGCGTTCTCTTTCATATAAATGGATCGGTTAAAAGCTTCCAGCTTTTGTTTTTAGCCATCAACTCTTGGATATATCGCTATTTCTGAAGCTCTATATTATTGCCTAGTTAACCACAGTTTCATCTCTCAGACAGCATCTGTGCTAGGGGTAGCAACGAGTAGGGCTACTCGGTAATTACTCGGACCGAGATCGACTAGGAAGATTTGAAAATAACACACACACACACATATATATATAATTTAAAAATGAAATTCCCGTCCCATTACCACTAGGAAGATTTGACCGTTAGTTGCTTGATAATACTAAACAATACTTTTCCCTACGTAATTATTGTTTTTCAATATAATATATAAATATAGTGAAAAATGATCTTATCAAGTATTTATCGAGTCTATTCAAGTATTTGGTTCCCATTATGGAGTCGAGTTCAAGCTCAAAAATGACACCCAAGTCGAATTCGAGTTCGAGCTTGAGTAATGAGATATCTAAACAATTCATACTTGATTAGAGCAATCCTCGTCGTGACTCAACTCGTTTCCACCTCTAAGCTGTACGTGCCTATAATACCTTAAGTTTATTTTTGAAAACTTGGATTGTGTATGGAAAAAATGGAGTAATTTACTAAGATAACGTGTAAAATGGCATGCATTACATGGTATTGTCCTTTGATTGTCTATCCTGTCAGCAGATCATGCGACAAAACATTCCCATTTTCTTTGGTACATTTATTTACAGATTTCTCGTCTCTATATTGAAACTATTTTTTTGTCTTGTATCAGGTGCATCATGGAGGAGCTGGAACAACTGCAATTGGACTTAGGGCTGGGGTAAAACCTTGTCCATACATGTCATACTTTCTTTGATCATGTTGAAATATTGAATATGAGAACCAGATCTCACTTTGATGAATTAGTGGTACTTCAATAATTTTCTGTTGTCAAAACTCAAAAGTGACTATTTGAATAGTTGCACTGCCAATATATTTTTGCATAAGAAATCCAACCGAAAGGTTCTTTCTTTCTCTTTTTTTTTTTTTTTTTTTTTTNNTTTTTTTTTTTTTTTGGGTTATCCCTGAACTTGTTCATTCTTTGATGAGCTAACAAGGTGTGCACTATAGTGCAATTGGTTAAACATGATATTTCACCTTGAAATGCAGTGCCCAACAACAATAGTTCCATTTTTCGGAGATCAGTTCTTTTGGGGCGAGCGGATACACGAAAAGGGTTTGGGACCATCGCCAATTCCCATCTCTGAGCTCACTGTTGAAGCCCTGTCAGATGCTATATCTTTTATGCTCCAGCCAGAGGTAAATTTAAGTGTGTGCATCTACATCACCGTGCTTTATATAAACGCTTTTGTCGAATATAAATACATATACATTGTTCAGGTAAAGGCTCGAGCTTTGGAAACTGCAAAACAATTAGAAAACGAAGATGGTGTCGCAGGTGCTGTCGATGCTTTTCATCGAAATTTGCCATCTGAGTTACCGTTGCCGAGGTCGCTATCTCAAGAAGACGACCATCCTAGCCCTCTGCAGTGGCTCTTTACTCAAATTGGGAGAATATGTTGTCTACCTTGTGGTGGTTCGTAGATCTCCCCCCCGGAGTAATTATACTACCATACATGCAGCTTCATTTAGATAATTATCCTTTTTTGTGGTGTTAATTTGGTTTTGGTTGTAGCTTTGTACGACATTTCATTCATTTCATTCATGGGGGTTTTTGTAAGGTTTTTGGTTTATGTATCATTATAGTTTTTTTTTTTTTTTGGAAATTTAAAATNNTTTTTTTTTGGAAATTTCAAATATATAGTTATAGTTTCCCATCATGTAACCATTCTTTTGTGAAGTCTAGTGGTATAAGCTTGTACATTGAGCTTAATTAGCATATGCATAAGCATAGTTTTTATGTTTTTATTTGATTGTTTTTGTAGACCTTAGATATTGTATAAACTGAAATCTTGTTACGAAGAAATACGGTGAATTGTGTGCATTTCTTGTCCCTTTACTAATTATTAGTACTACAAATGAGCAATTTTGATATCTCTGAGTGTATATCATGTTTTGAATATTCACTATAAAAAGTACTCGTTAGACTTATATTTATTTATAGAAATATTATGGAGGGAAATTTTGTTAAAATGTAAAACAGTGAAAGTAAAGAAAAGCAATAATCTGCATTACAGCCATGGCAATCAAAAGCATTCTGGGCTCTGCTATCCTCCCCCTTCCCATTTGAAGACAACCTTTTCATTTTCCATTGTCACAAATTATCCTCACTTTTTTCATGTAGAAACATTTGAAATGAGCACTTTTATAATATATATCATCTTTTAAAATGTATACTTATTAACAAATAGTAAAATTTTCATATACCAAAATGCCATTTTATTATAGGAGTTGATTAAATTTATTAGTTTAGACGTATTAACTAAGTTTTTTTTATTTGTAAAAAATAAAGAATTCTATTCTAAATACAAGCTTTTTAAGAGAGTTTTATTTAGAGCATTCACGCTAGCTTTTCTAAATTCCCTCGTTCTTTGTCAAACAAAGGAAGAGAAATCATGGATGCTGTCTTATCCTATTTCCTATTCCAGAAATACTTAATAGAAATTACAACTCTACTTATACGTTTAGTGCAAAGATTTATCATAAGAAAATATATTAGGAAAAAAAACTCTTCATAAAAAATTATGAATTTAAATACAATATTTTTTTTTCTTCATATTTTTCTTTGAAAAATCATTGCATCAAATGCACAATAAATTTTTCCAATGAGAAAATTATTAGTCACACTTTCTCTATTAAATAAACTAAATTCCCCACCCAAAAAAAAAAAAAAAAATACACCAATGTATTCGAGATTATTTTTTTAAATCTATATCCATAATTAATCACATAAAAATTTTATTTAGGAAATATAAATACAATCAATTTTTATTTTGTAAGAAACTTTTTCAAAAATAAATTAAAAAAATTTTTTTTGAAGCTCTTAAATTTTTATTTTTTTTATCAGGCACACAAAAACATCCACCAAATTTTTATCACACGTCACTACATCAGATTGTCCGACAACCCCTCTTGATACCACCAGAAAAGAGTAGGGTTGTCTAGTCCTGGGTACTAATTTTAAAATTAGTGGCTAGCATTAAAAATATGAGTCCAACATAAAATTTAAATTTAGAAAAATTTATCTAATATCAAATTTTGATTTTAAAATCAATAGCCAGTATGCAACAGGCAGGAGTTGCCCGTCAGATTGCCCAATTGTAGGTAATGTGCAATTTCTGACCATCGTATGTTGGCCATTAATTTTAAAATTAGTGGATATGATTAAATTAAATAAAATAAAGTCATGGTTGTCCAGAAGACGGGATGAACTCCTCTATAATTTTATTCTCCATAGTCTCTATAAATTATTAAATACTAAATGTATATGTGTCTACTTGAGCATCCAACGGTTGTGGTGACAATAAAATGAAAATTTTAAAATTATTATTATATTCATATTACCAATAAATTTAAATGAAGCCTGATAGATATTATTTTTTAAAAAAATGCTATTAATTTTGATAAGTTTTCATCTCCAGCTGAAGAGGAGACATTCATTCATTCATTGTGTAATAATCTCTCTCTCTCTCTCTCTCTCTCTCTCTGTGTGTGTGTAAGGTTTTATGGCGATTTCAGTGGCAGCATCGACCGTCCGGTCGTTGAACATAGACAAGTGGTCCGCTATTTACACGTCATCATCTTCGACAAAGCTCTCTTCCTTGTCTTGTTATCAAAATCAATTCCCCGGGACGCTCCGAATCCGGACCAAAGGGCTTTCCCCTCGCACGCGGCCTCGAATCCTCCCTCTGGTACTATAATATAATATATTATAATATAAAACAACCCCCCAAATTCTAGTCTACTTATCTTTAAAAAAAATTTATATTTAATTACTAGTACAGTACAAATTTATTCCAAACATAATAATACTCCCTTACTATTTTATTATTATTACATAATAAAAAATGTCCTACCCCCCTATAGACCTATAGGAGCACAGGCTGGCTAGGTCTCAATTGGGCCACTATAAATGAGATGAGGATAAAATCAGAGATACACAGGAGCCAAGAATGAAGAATGAGGAGAGTACTCTAATTTGAAACAAAAAGAACATCAATGTGGGAAAGGAAACAAGAGTCAGGGTGGACCTCTATAAATGGAGTCCAAATACCTTACCCAATTCATTGTGCCCTCTTCTATGCTGCCTTGGTATGTTTTGTTTCAAAATTCTAAATAAATAAATAAACTTACAACATGTACAATTACTCCTAATACAAGTACACATCCCGCAAGTATGAAAACACAATCATTCAATATTATTATTATACGATTCTACTAAATTCTCAACTTCCTAGTTCAGAAAACTCAAGATTGCATTGCTTTATGGATGTATAATGATATTAGGAATCATTTTACATCCCTTAATTTAATTTATTTAGTATTTTGAAACAAAAAATTCTAAGAGGGCATAAAAGTGGCATAATAAAAGGGTAGAGAATCTGGACTCCTGTACATGTGGGTGCAAGTGACTATTGAAAGGTCTGATGCATTTTTGTTTCACAATTTGTTACAACACAATTTCCAATAGTGTTCAATTCAATTCATATTATCTTGTTGTAATACCATACTCAATGAACAACAAATAAAATAACCCAAGGAATTTTTTATGTGGTTCGGCTAGAACCTACATCCACAGGGTCACGCATAGTCAGTAAATAATCCACCAAATCAAAGATCATACAATACATCCACTAATAGATCTTAAACAATCAAAGACTCCCTCTTATAATTGTTGCCATAGTGATGAATCTACTTACTGTAAATTTAGCGAGCACCACTCTTCTTCATGCCATTAATAGCAATTACAACATATAGAATAATGATCTTAACAGATAGACATAATAAACTTGTCACAGAGAATATTGAAACACTACTTAGAATATGCACTATTACTGTGTTTCAGTAATATTTTGAGATAAGAAAAAACCGATGGCATGACTATAATTCTCCATATATACACCACGGCAAATCTTCTAGATTAAAGCACCAGTATCCCCAGACTTAATAGAGAATCACATTGTAATTACACTTGCCATGAACCTACAAATGGAATAAGAAACGTGCCATGGCTAAGAAGCACAAATGATATGTTTCCAAAACTTGACCAAGTACAACCGTACATTTCCAAGAATAGATAGATAACATTACCAAAGTAATCCATAGAATATTCTACACAATCATTGTCCAAAAAATGCTAGCATGTATACACGTGAACCTAACAATCTTCCCCTTTGGCATTTTTATGCAGAACCAGTCCAACTACTGATAATAGCTGAACAGAAACAGTAACAGATAACCATAATAAAAAAGCATACCAGCGACAAGCAACACATAGAAACTACCATCAACCATTTTCTTTACTTGTAAACCCAGGAAGTAGTTTAATTCACCAACCATGCTCATTTCAAAAGCACTCTTCATTTGATCAACAAACTCATTTACCTTAGACTATATAGTTGATCCAAAGACAATGTCATCTACATAAATTTGAGCTGTAGTAATTTCAAAGTTTGTGCT
>MKEJ01038767.1:0-10480 GCA_001753735.1 Embelia ribes
TTTTCTAAGATTGATCTTTGATTTGGATATCATCAGTTGCGAGTTCGTGAGTCAGATGTTGAGAAGACTGCATTCCATACTTGATATGGGTTGTATGAGTCTCTAGCAATGCCATTTGGTCTTAAGAATGCTCTGGCAACATTTATGGACTTTTTGAAGCATGTGTTTTTGTCGTATCTTGATCGGTTCGTGGTAGTATTCATCGATGGTATCTTGGTGTATTTGCCTACAGAAGAGGCACACCGCGGGAATTTACGAGTTATTATATCTATTATGCGAGCGCATCGCTTGTATGCAAAATTTTTGAAGTGCGAGCTCTGGTCGTGGGAAGTGAGATTTCTCAAATACATGGTGTCAGAGAGTAGAGTAACTATTGATCCATCGAAGGTAGAGGCAATTACGGAATGGGAGCCATTGAAGTTCGTATTTGAGATTCGTAGCTTTTGGGGACTTGCAGATTACTACCGACGTTTTGTTCTTGGGTTTTCATGTTTGGTGACTCCGATGACTAGATTAACTTGGAAGAGAGTGAAGTTGGAGTGGGATTTGAAGTGCGAGGAAGCCTTCTTGAGATTAAAGGATCTCTTGACCTCATCTCCTATCTTGATTATTCCAGAGCGATGCAAGGGATATACAGTAGATTGTGAAGTTTCAAAAGAAGAGTTGGGGTATGTGCTTATACAGATGGAGAGAGTGGTGGCATATGGGTCTCGACAGTTGAAGACGCATAGGAAGAATTACCCTACGCATGACTTAGAGTTGGGAGAGGGAGTGTTTTCGCTAAAGAGTTGGTGGCACGACCTTTATGGTGAGAGGTTTGAGGTATATTTATATTACAAACATTTAAGTATATGTTTACTTAATATGATCTGAACATGAGACAACGAAGATGGATGGAGTACTTAGATCAATTTAATTTTGATTTAGAGTATCATCAGGGAAAGGAGAATGTGATAGCAGATGCATTGAGTCATAAAACTTAGTATAGTCTTACTTTTCTAGTTTTGAATGAGTGGGATATGATACAAGTATTGGGTGAGTTCGGACTCAATTGTGTTGAAGTGGGGAGTGGAACTACATTGTGTACTATCGAGATACAACCTACCTTTATTTTTATCATGATTGAGGCACAACGACTCGATGATAAGTCCGATGCCTACCGTGTGCTTATGCTTAATGATCATGGTCTAGACCGTTGAACCATATCTAATTATGGGGATTTACGGTTTTAAAGTTGACTTGTTGTTCCGGAGTCGATTCAGGAGGAAGTATTACGAGAGTCGCATCATTCAAGATTAGCGGTTCATCTCGGAGGTACAAAGACGTACCATGATGCTTCTCGACAGTTTTTGTGGTAGAGTATGAAGAAAGATATTGTAGAGTTTGTCTCAAGGTATTTGACGTGTCAACAAGTAAAGGCTAAACACAAATGGCTAGGCAGGTTATTACAACCATTGCCATTTCCCAAGTAGAAGTGGGAACATATTACGATGGATTTTGTGGTAGGATTTCCATGGTTGAGGTAAGGGTGTAATGTTATATGGGTTGTAGTAGATAGACTAACCAAGTCTGTACTATTTATACCTATGCGTATGACCGATCCTATTGGGAAGCTATGTCGGTTTCGATTGTTTTGGATAGAGATCCTCATTTTATATTGAGATTTTGGTCAAGTCTTCAACGAGCTTTAGAGATTGAGTTGACTATGAGTACAACGTTTCACCCTCAGACGGATGGTCAATCCGAGAGGATAATCCAGACGCTAGAGGACATGTTGAGAGCATGTGTGTTGGATTTCGGTAGAGGTTGGGAAGAGCATGTAAGTTTGATCAAGTTTGCTTATAATTACAGTTATCATTCGAGTATCGAGATGGCTCCATTTGAGGCCTTGTATAGGCGGCCTTGTCGTTCTCTTATCTATTGGGCTAAGATAGGTGATAGTACTTTATTGGGACCAGAGATGGTTCAGGAGACGCCTCGATAGGTGCAGTTGATTAGACAGAGGTTGGAGACAGCTCGTAATAGGTAGAAGAGTTGTGCCAATATGCATCGCCATCCATTATCATTTGAGGTTGGTAACCTTGTATTCTTGAAGGTTTCACCAAAGTAAGGAATCATGAGATTTAGGAAGAAGGGGAAGTTGATGCCTCATTTTGTCAGACCATTTTGGATACTCGAGGCAATGGGTTAGGTCACATACAGATTGAGTTTGCCACGTCAGTTAGCAAGTGCACATCCCGTTTTCCATGTGTCTATATTGAGGAAATATATTTAGGATCCTTCTTATATGATCACGCATGATGATTTATATATCGATGAGGATGTGACTTATGAGGTGAGATTGATTTGCATTTTAGACTTAAAGGAGCCGACTTTGAGATGGAAAAGCATCCAGCTAAAAAAGGTGTTGTGGCGAAGCAGGGCAAGTAAAGAGATGACGTGGGAATGCGTGGGTATAATGCGAGCAAAGTTTTCGAAGCTTTTCGAGAATTCCGGTATGTACTTTATTTTATGAAATGCATGTGAATTTCAAAGATGAAATTTTCCAACGTGGAGAGAATGTAACGTCCAAAAATTCTGAATAAATTTTTTGCATTTATAACAATATTATTAATGATTATAATATTGTTATCGCGTAGACGATATAATTATAGTGAGATAATTATTTGCATTTAGATGCAGATTTGTGGGTTGGGAGTTGTTGTTTGGTTGTGAGGATAGTGAGCTTTGTGAGATATATGTATATTGCATTAGAATATTATTTCACATTGGCGAGTTGCATTGTAAGTACTATTGGTGAGTATATTATGAGTATTGTTATGGTAAGATGTGAGAAATTGGGCTAGTGGAATTGGTATGAGACTTGTGAGTTTTGTGAGTTTGTGAGAATTATGAGTTAATATGGGTTTGAGCGAGTATTAGAGTAGAGTTTGATGACGTATGTAAGAATGATGTGAGAATGTGTATATGAGTGCCAAACTATAGGGTGAGAGTCATGGGTGAAAAGGGTCGTGGGAGAGCATTGGAAAATTATGTAGTTTTCTGAATTTTTTTGAACTCTGGGTATGCCATTCGAATGGTCTACTTCTGCCTTTCAAATGGCAGAGCCAGTCGAATGCTACCAATATACCGTTCAAATGACAGTCACAGTAGGGCCCAAAATCACTTTTTCAGACTTAAGTCCTATGGAATGTGTTTTTAATACTCATTTCCAATAGCTAAATTCAGAAAGGAAGAGAGAGAAGGTCCTGTTTGGGGATGAGTTTTGAGGGAGAGATCATCTAGCTAGGGGGCTCGGATTTGGAAACTAGCTAAATATTCGAACTCCCTAACACTTAGGCTCTTTATTGACGTAAGTTTTTCTCCCTATCTCGATCATTTCTCCATACCTGGGTTGGCGTGCTAGGTACAGATATTGAAATAGAGTTTATAATCATTCTCCTTATTATGTATAGACCATTTCTTACTATAAGCTTATGTTGATCCATTGTTATTTGATAGGTCAAATATCGAGGCCAAGCGGAGGTGATTTCGAGCTTTTTGATGAGAGCTTGCGAGGATCTTGTTAGCACGTCATGAGGTACGAGTAGTTGACAAAATAGGAATATATGCATGAGTTTGGGAGAGTCCCTAATTGTGTGATTAGGATTAATTATAAATGCTTTCATTGCGAGTAATATTTATATAAATTGCTACGAGATAGAATTAGTATAATTAAAATGAAAGCATGATGATGTGGGATTATATATGAAAATTACATCGAGGCATATGTAATTTCATAATAGCGAGTAGTAATTTTTGTGATGGCGAGTATTAATATGTTATGCGGGAGTTACATGAGATTTATATAAAAACGTATATAATTTCATGTATGTGAGTATTGATTATATGATGGCAAGTAATGATATGCTATTTGGGATTTACATGAAATTAATATAGAGACATATGTAATTTCATGTATGCGAGCATTGATTATATGATGGCGAGTATTGATATGCTATGTGGGATTTACATGAAATTAATATAGAGATGTATGTAATTTCACGTATGCGAGTATTGATTATATAATGGCGAGTATCGATATGCTATGAGGGATTTATATAAAATTATATAGAGACGTATGTAATTTCACGATAGGGAGTATTGATATTTATGATAGCGAGTATTGATTTTCATGATAGCGAGTATTGTCATGATATATGGAGATTTATATGAAATTTCCATTGAGATGTTTTTATTTCATATTTGCGAGCATTTGGTATAACATCATTTTGTTCATGTTAAAAAACGAGATTTTGACATTAATATTTATCAAGTATGAAATGTGAGTTTTGAAAATGGAATTTCCAAAAAGCGAGAATTTGCAAGAAAAGCGAGAAAGGCGATATTATACAAGTAAAGTGGGTTTTTGTGAGAAATTGAAATGAAATAATGAATTTGAAATTAAAAGTGAGTTTTAAAGTGAGAACTTAATTTTAATGCATTAGTTGCATTGTATTGCTAGTTGAGTCATTTTTCATTTCTTTTTGGGACTGTGTTGATTTTACATATGTGAGAAAAATAGCTAAAGAGAGGGCTCGGTGCCCTACCGTAAAGGCCTGAAAACTTGATGAAGAATATACTATAATCATGCCATACGAGAGTGGATTATAGCATAGGTTCTACAAGGTAGACCTATGATTTTTATAAAAACTGTGAAAGACACTTATCCCAAATTTCTAGTGAGATGCAAGTTTTAAGTCTTTGTGGGTATGTGTGAGTTCATATGTTCATTTGTGAGTTTGAATTATATCTACATTGCATTGTATTTTATTATATTCTGTGGCATAGATATTACACTTGCGGTCACTACCCAACATCACGTATATTATTTTATTTTGGAGACTAACTCGTACACACCATTTTCTATTTTTTGTGGAGTGTCGAGACTAGCGAGCAATATCACTGAGGGGTATTTGAGATCATGTATATATTTCCTTCTTATTTAGAGATGTATTTTGGATTTTACATTTTGATGTATTTAACCTCATTTATGTTGTATTATTCTGAGGCATAGTGAGATATATTATTTATTGTATTAGAAGGAAGATGTATATTTTGTGCCCGAGAGACTAGTGTATTACAATTCCTTGTTGCTCCATTAACGAGATACCATATTTGGAGCAAGAACGATTTGTAATATACCTTATTAGCTTGGAGCATGTAGCTCATTTGTATGATGTAAACAAGGAGTTTACTATTACCATGTTGGTATTCTATTTTATGCGCACTCTAATTGATATTTATTTTTATGCAAGCATGTTGTAGAATGCGAGATTGATAAGTTGGATGTTAGCGTGGATTTCCTATTTTTATTTTCAAAACCAAATAAAGTTTTCCATTATCTTTTACCTAAAAAGGGAATACGCTCACCCTCCAATGTTCCTAGTGAGTTCGGAGCTTGCCTCGGGTCTTTTAGGAAAATTGGGGCGTGACAACAATTGTCATAATATGACTTAAAATAATAGCCATTTACCTTAAAAATTAAGGCCTAACTTGATTTCGGTTCATAAAATTTGTATGTACCATATGAATCGATGTCATAAATAACATAGGATCTGGTCCACCTCGACTTTAACTTTCCAAAAAATAGATGCATTCGAGAATTGTAAAGAAGGACTTTGTCTTCTACTGCATTAGTTCTCTTAGCTATATGCTTGTCATGCAAGTTTTTAAATTTAGCTTTGGAAACCCTAGCATTTTTGTATGCATCATTCCACAATTTTCTAGCTCGACCAAATCCAATTTGCGGTATTCCCTTATTGTATTTAATGATTCATTAAATTATCGGATAGCTCAATAGGCTCGATGTTGTAGCTCTCCCGGAAGGTGGTATGCCTTACCATAGACTAATCTATAGGGTGTCATTCTTAAGATTGTCTTGTAGGTGGTTTGATATGCCCACAATGCATCAATGAGGCGGTCCGATTATTCTTTACGGTTAGGATTTACCATCTTCTTGATAATCTATTTCACTTCATGATTGGTCAATTCAACTTGGCCATTCGTTTGTAGGTGGTAAATAGTACCAACTTTGTATAACACCCCATACTTTTTGACTAATACTTGAAAAGGGTGATTTCAAAAGTGTTTTCTTCCATTGCTAATACTAATAGGATGGGTGCCAAATTGAGAGAAAATGTACTATTGTAAGAATTTAATCACAACTTTGTGGTCAATTATACGAGTGGGTATCACTTCGACTTAGACACATAGTCCACTGCCACCAGGATGTACAATGCCTGTATAAGCTCGGGAAATGGCCCATAAAATCGATACTCTAACTGTTAAAAATCTTAAGTGTAATGATAGGTTCTTGGGACATCTCATTATGCTTGGTAAGCTTACTAAGTCGTTGGCATGTATGGCAATGGCTATATACATCCTTGAACATCGTCGGCCAATACAAACTACTTTGAAGAATCTTCACCGTTATTTTCTTGACCGAGAAATGTCTTCCGCAAGCACTGCTATGGCAATACATGATGAGGTTGCAAATCTTATCATAGAGATAATGTTGGACAATCTAATTATAGCAATATTTATAGAGGTAAGGAATATGGATCATCCCAAAAAAATTATGGGGCCTTCCGTAAGAATCAGTTCCTATTGTTAACCAAATCTATAAACCAAGGTAATTTACCAATTATGTGAACCAAGGGATATTATGAGCACTAATGGCATACAACTTCTCGTTGAAAATATGCTCATTGATAGGATAAGGATCATTGCTAAGTGATTGGCTAGTCAGTCATGATAAATGGTTGGCAAATTGCAAGGTCAAATTCTTGAAGTAGTAGGATCCATAGCAATAGGCTCGACTTCGCCTCTTTCTTAGCGAGGGGGTATTTTAAAGTCTCATAATCCAAAAAAAGGGTCACAGGAGAACCAACGATGTAATAGCGGAATTTATCTAACACGAAGACAACCACTGATAGCTCTTTCTTTGCAGTAGTATAGTAGACCTAGGCATCATAAAATGATTGGCTCACGTAGTAAACTACATATGGTTTTTTGTCTTTACACTGCCCCAATACAACCCCAACTGTGTAATTACTCACGCCATACATGAGCTCAAATAGTAAGGACCAGCTTTGGGGTTGCATAATTTGAGTAGAGATCAAAAACTATTTTAGTGTTTCAAATGCCTTTTAGCAGTTGTTTGTCCACTTGAAGTGGATGTCTACCGAAAGGAGATAACACAATGACTTAGGAATAGCGCTAATAGAACAAATGAAACACCAGTAAAAATCGATGTAGCCTAGGAAAGATCTCATATCCTTCACCATGGCTGGGGGTGGAAGTTTCCGGATAAGTTTGGACGTATTCATCTCAATCCCCATCGACGAGATAATGCACTTGAACACAATACCTTGTATAACTATAAAGTGATACTTTTCACAATCCAACACCAAATTTGTGTCTTCACACCATTGAAGTACTCGTTCAAGATTAGCTAGATACTTGTCGAAGTTATATCTATAGATGGAGAAATCATCCATAAAAATCTCGAGTATCTGCTCTACCATGTCATTGACAATATTTATCATGCAACTTTGAAAACTTACTGGAGTATTGCATAAGCTAAAAGGCATATGTCGATAAGCAAATGTCCTAAAGAGGCACATGAATGTGGTCTTTTCTTGGTCATCGTATGCTATCTCAATTTGATTGTATCCCAACCTGCTACTCTTTCAAGAACTTGGTCCAAGAAAGGTAGAGGAAAATGATCTTTCTTGGTCACGGCATTTAACTTACGATAGTCAATGTACATTCTCCACTGTGTTTGGATACGAGTTGGGGTCAATTCATTTTTCTTGTTAGCAATAACCATAACCCTAGATTTATTGGGGTACAACTTAGATCGGACACATCCACTTGGAGTCTGGAATCACATAAATGATCCTAGCGTCCAATAGGTTGATGACCTCCCCTTTTACAACTTCTTTCATGATAGCCTCCATTGTATTTGTCGTACCGATTTGGCGTCCTCCTCAAGGTATATTCGATGACTGCAAATTCAAGGACCGATACCTTTCAAGCCCGTTATAGACCATCCTATCACATGGAAATACCTACCAAGCACTCCTAACAATATTTTCCTATGCACAAGTGTGGACAGATGATATCTTCATATGAAATGCTTTGCGTTCACCTAAAGCGGCATACTTAAACTCCTTTGGAAGGGCTTTCTTTTAAGAGTGGGAGCTTTTTCGTTAGATGGAAAGGCCTTGATGCTAGGCATCTCGATAGGCTTAAAATTTGACTCCCACCTATTTTTAGAATGTACCGACTCGAGCATCCCACACTCACATTCGATATCCTCAAAATCGTGTATAGTCTAAAGCACTCTCCTATCGGCTACCTCAAACTCAAAGTATTTTTCACAGATTGTTGGGATTAAATCCAATTCTTCAAAGTCATTATTGCTATCCACGATATTTTTTAAAATCAAAAATGTTCATTTCAGTTTTCATATTCCTGAAAGATAGTTTTATAATTATGTCCCTATAGTTAATTACCGCATTCAACGTAGCTAAGAACGGATTCCCTAGAATGACATGAATTTATTTTGCCTTTTCAGGTACTACCTGCGTGTCTAAAACTATGAAATCAACCGAGTAGTATAATTTCTTGACTTGAACCATAATATCCTTGACAACCCCTCTTGGTATTTTTACCGACTAGTCGGCCAGTTGAAGTACGACTTGAGTTGGCTTGAGTTCACCCAATCCTAATTGTTGGTAGACAATATAAGAAAGTAGGTTCACACTTCCACCCAAGTCGAGCAACACATGACCTATAGTAAAGTAATCGATAATTATCGGTATTGTTGGACATCCTAGATCTTTATACTTTATAGGTGTAGAAGGATTGATGTTGTACTAACAAATTTGATAAGGAACACCACTTCTTTTATATTCAATTTCGGCTTAATTGTGCATAATTCTATTAAAAACTTAGCGTACGATGGAATTTGTTTAATTGTGTCCTATAAGTGATATTGATTTTGACCGGTTGAAGTGTTTCAAAGATCTTTTTGAAGAACGTATTTCAATAGAGATTACCATTAAGGAAACATTGGTTTTGGTCTATACAAAACTTTTTCGGGCTTTTCTTCCACCTGAATACCAACCACTTTCTCATATTTCAACTCTCGATTTAGCCTTATATATGTTTTATCAGGAAACAACTTAGGTTAGAGGCTAACCGGAACGTCAGAGGCTTGAATTAGATGAGGGTTCTCATCTGTAGGTACAAAAGGAGTTCCATCAATTGAACTATAAGTTTAATCTACCGAAGTCCTTTGGACCTTTTTCTCACTTTTCTTTAGTTACTTCGATTGATCAGTGTCATGAAAAGTTTCCTCACTCTCAATTTTTTCTTCTCTTCATTTTAAAATTCTCGGTTGCTTCTCAAAATGGTTACCGCATTAACCTGATCATGTGGTATCTGTTCTGATGGACCAATTTCAGCAAATTGCACCTGCTTTTATAGTTGTATTCTAGGGTTCATAGGCAGACGCCCTTATACCAATTTACCTCGAGTTTTAATAAGCTCGTTCAATTAATAGGATATCTCAGTCATAGTCTTTTCCAATTGATCAACCCGAGAATCACTCACTGGTGCAGACTACTCTTGTTGTCGATAAGGCAAAGCCATAATGTCCCTTGTCCGGAAGGCTTATATTCGACTTGTATTTGAAATTATGAGGCAGTGGAACCTAGTTTTTCCAAGACACAATTGGGTGATTCCTCTACCCTAGATTATACATTTGTGAGAATGGATTCCCTTTCCCCTAATTTTGAGAGGGCTACTATTGGACATATTAGGAAGACTGGAGTTACCCGTAGTACGCATCCTTTATGACAACAAGTTGGTAATAGTCTTCCATTTTACACTCGTCACCTTGGCAAAAACTACAAGCGACCGACATTGCAGAAGTAACTAAACATTTACCCTCTCATTCTCTAACACGTTCATTTTCTTTTGCAAGGCAACATACTTTGCCTTCTACTCATCCACTTCGTTAAGGTGGTATACACTCCCCCTTATCAAAACATCCCTTGCAGAAGATGAATTAGCAATACTAACTTATGAATCTTTCTAAGTTTGGGATTCGTTGGCTAAATCGTCAAAACAATTGCCAGGTATCCGCATTGCTTTTCTTAAACAGATTTTATTATTTAAAGGAAATCATTTGCTTCAATTGATCACTCAGAGATGTATGAAAAATTTTAAGAAGCCACCATTTATCATAACCATGGTGGGGACAGGTAATAATCAGATTTTTGAAACATTCCCATGATTGGTAAAATCTCTCAAATTGTAAAGTAGTAAACTGGAGATGTGTTCTTGATATTTGAGTGTTTGATGATACGGAAAGTATTTATTTAGGAATACTTATTGCATCTATTCCCAAATGCCTATAGAATATGGT
>MKEJ01038775.1:0-12144 GCA_001753735.1 Embelia ribes
TTAACTAAAATTTTGCTCTTCCATTACTGAAAGAGTGCAATTTTCATACGTCATTAGTATAGAGATGTTCAATACCGTGGACCTTGGATGCATGATGCGTATAGTGTATGCCTATACATACTGATATTTATATATGTCATCTATTCAAGCCCATTTGAGTGAAAAAAATCATACGCCAACAATAAAAAGAAATTGAATTCTTATTCAAATATCTTTGAATATTTAAATATGTTTCCGGACTGATGACAATAGGGTAAAGAAAGTATCAATTTACAGCAAAGAAACAATTATATGTTCAATGCATGTGTTTCCAGTTGTAAAACGAAGTATTGTCATATAGCAAAAGAAACAATCCAAGTAAATATTGAAACAAAATGAAAACATACCTAACATTTTGCAACATCAACAAACAGGAACGGAGATATTGGTTTGCTTGGCTATCTTACAATTTTAAAAAATTCATTAGATATTATATATTTTTGTGTTTAATTTTTTTTTATGTGATTTCAGTCTGCATAAATACTTTGTAAAACTTAATTGTAATATCTCTATTATGTTTTTTAATTATTTTAAATATTACTATAACGTTTAATTTTTTGCAATATTCTAGCTCTCCCAATTTTTAGTCTTGGCTCGGAGCTACCATCTCTATATTCTATCCCATACATATTCTACTATATTCATGCATTACCAACCAAACAAATAAATAAACTAAAAAAAATAGATCATTATTACAAAACAAACGCAGGTTATAAAGGAACTAGGCTCAGTGAATGAAAAGGGCTTGCTTGGCACAAGTAGAACGGAAGAAGAGAGAAACGAAAAAATAAATCTCGGACGTGTTAATACGCATGTATTTTTTTTCCCGAGGTAGTAGAGAGAAACGAGATAAGAGTCGGAGGGAGAGAGAGGGGCAGCGCAGCCGTGCGATTGAGAGGCAGCAGTACGAATGGAGGGCTGGGATCCGAGCACGAAATCAACCCTAACCCAGATCCCCCTCCTAACCAGCAAGGCCGGGCCCCGAGACGGGGCCTCGTGGACACATCGGCTGAAGGAGGAGTACAAGGCCCTGATCGCATACACCGCCATGAACAAGGCCAAAGACAACGACTGGTTCCGGATCACAGCCGCAAACCCGGAGGGGACACGGTGGACGGGCAAGTGCTGGTACGTCCACAATTTGCTGAAATACGAGTTCGATCTGCAGTTTGATGTTCCGGTTACGTACCCCGCCACCGCCCCCGAGCTCGAGCTCCCCCAACTCGATGGGAAAACTCACAAGGTTCATTTGATTCTTTGAGTGCATTTGTTTCATTTTAATGGCTTTGGTAATCGTTAAAATGAGGGCAGGGTAACCAGTTTCTAAAGTTTAATGCCTACCCTTCAAATTAAGGGGCGGTAGAAATTGGGATATGGAGAATGCCGGCACCAAACCCCGTAAACCTAAAAATACAACTGGGTATCAGTAGTTGTTTCTAAGTTCAAGATTATCAGTTTAGCAAATCTCCCGTATTGGGTACTGAATTGGACTCTTACATAATAATATATATTGGTGTGAGCATCCCCTAAATTTTGGTCCCTATATTTAGGATGAGGGCTTTATATCGGGTGTCTAGTTGGGCACTTGCGCTCCTAAATGGGCACCGACTCTAAATTTTGTAGATTAAATTGTAGTGAATTCCCCCATCAGTGAATCCAATAGTATTCAATTTTTTAGTGGATTTGCTATGGTTATCACATTGAACTAGGGGTTTCCCGTTAATTACAATTCTATTTTATGTTTGTGGGGTCTAGTGCAATATTTCCTATATCTCATCCTCTAATTAAAGTTTGAGATACAGGGATTAGAATTTAGGGGCCGAAAATAGCTAACATGTTGGGGGTTCCCTTGTACTGATAGTCCTCCCACAGATTTTATATATATCAGCGCAACTGGAGAACAATTATCTGCATTGGTGGAACTAATCAATCCAGAATTTAGTATTTGCTATTCAGACAAGTTTATCACTTTAAATGTATTATAGCTATATAATTTTTTGGACCACAAACACCCCCTTTTGGTTGTTTCAAACTTGGGGATTTTAATATTTTTATGTATTGCATATGTAGTAGTCCAGGATTTTGGAATCCAATTTGCTTTGTACTAGGGCTTTTGACGTCATGAATTTCAAGTGACTAGTGTACCACCATGGATTTTAATATCTTGGGTCTAATGCTTGCGATATCACTCTGGATTCATTAGCGTCATAAAAGTTTGGTCGCTTCAAAGACAAAATTGTCTTCTTAATCTAAAATCCCTTTGACTTTCATGTTCTTAAATCCAAAGGCAACAGGCCGTTGGTTGATGAGTTGAACCATTTTTACATGTGAATTTTGTGACTAGCTGTCAAACATTTGATATTGAAGTAACTACACCCTGCTTCGAAATCCTATACAACTAAATCCTCTCATAGTTTTGTTGGTATTTTAACAGTATGTGTATGGACAACATCACGATAATATTTCATCCCAAATCCATATGGATTGCAATTCCACCGATCCAAACTCACCTTAACTGTATTTTTTTTTTCTCTTATTGTGATTACAATTGCTTTAATTGATTTGAATTTGTGCTACATCGTCGTTTGTGAACGGAAGTTTGATGGTTTTCTGGGGTTTCAGATGTATCGAGGAGGGAAGATATGCTTGACCGTGCATTTCAAGCCACTCTGGGCCAAGAACTGGTACGAGAAGAATTATTTAGTCTAGGGTGTAAATAAAATTATCCATTACTATTGTGTGGGAAGCTTGTCCTTTTCCACTAATTTTTTTGTTCAACGTTTTAGTTAAACGCTCATTTATTTGGTTCTACACTTGAATCAGTTTTCACGCTTTTGTCTTGCATTTGCTGCATATTTATCCTCACCTAAGCTGGAACAGGCCTATCATTTTTATATCTTTTTGTGGTATGGATTTCCCTTCTAACCAAGTCAGTTATCTTTGGGTTATAATTGCCCTTTTGCCCTGGTATCATGGGTTAGACTACTATTAATGCCACGACCTTGCATTAAAAATGAGCAAGTGATTTTCCGGCAAAGTACAAGGTGTTTGCTATTTGCAACCTTTTAACTTGTCAATTAGTTGAAGCGGGGTTCAATCGAGTAATTTTTTAACTTCCTTTTGTTTTTTTTTCAACTTAATTATACGTATGCAAGTCATTAATAGCTTCTTTTAAATTTTTTCTAATATCGGTACCCTGTTCTGGCAGTCCTAGGTTTGGGATTGCGCATGCTCTTTGTTTGGGTCTTGCTCCTTGGCTA
Source organism: Embelia ribes (assembly GCA_001753735.1). Classification (NCBI taxonomy): domain Eukaryota; kingdom Viridiplantae; phylum Streptophyta; class Magnoliopsida; order Ericales; family Primulaceae; genus Embelia; species Embelia ribes. Next base: position 3,300 of record MKEJ01038775.1, read on the forward strand.
GCAGCAGAGATTCCGATTCTTGTGGATTCTGGTATTGTTAAACACAAGGATGATACAGCCTCATCTGCAGCTACTGAATCTTAGTATTTCATTTTTATCTATTGCTTTTAGATTACAAATTGATGCAGACTTTTCATGAGTATTTATAGCTTGGACTAGTAATAAAAATACATGATCGATGCGTACTTTGTGAAAGTATGATGGAATGGACTGTATATCTGCCGAGGTCAGGATATATGATCTATTTGGAATTTTTTTTGTTGTGAAATGTGATATTAGGTGGACATCGAAAAATATATTTTGTTTTCTTCCAATTTTGAGTAAGGCAGTCATTCCTTTTTATTTATTTTTTCTGTTTTCTTGGGGGTTGATTGTTGGGTTTTGGCCTAGTCAATCAATTAGCATCTCAAGTACCGGAAAAATTGATTTGAAATCTTTGAGTTGGTAGTTATCGTACGCGAAAGCAAACCATTTCCTTGCCATAGCTGAGCCAACCCAAATTGGTTCGATATTTTCTTCCTCGTGAAAAGGCTGTTGAATCCCAAGATCTACATTGTGACACAGTGGAGTAGTTTAATTATAAAATGCCAACAATACATTTGAGAAGTTTTGTCACACCTTTGATAGGTTCATCATAACTGCGATTAGACTAAAATAACACATTTGAGAGAAAAACTAAGAAATTCAAAAGATGAAGTTTATTAGGGACTCGGGTGTAAAAGTTGTGCTAGCCAACAGGCTGAAGCCCGATAAAAAAATATTGGAACAGGGCCACTGGGAGAATTTCAGTGTAATAACTGAGACCGGATGCTCCTCTAGTTTTGGCGGGGAACATCCTGTGCTCTATTCATGGGCATACATCTGCAGATCCATTATATAATCTAAAGTAATTGCACAAAGAGAGAAGCTATGAAAATGACAAAGGGATGCACACCGGTACAACAAGAAGATTAATCTTAATGGAAAATAGCTATGGACTTTGTTCTGAATTATACGACACATTTTGAAATCATTTCAGGAAGATTCGAAAGCAATTACCGAAAATACAGCAGACAAAGACTGAAACTTTATATTGATAATGAATCTATTTGTAAAACATACAACTGAAAAGGCGTAATGTATAGTCAAATGGTGTTCTGTCATCGGTCAGGAGCCAGTCAGCATAACTTTCTAAAGCTGTTTTTGATTTGGCAGTGACGAGCATTGGTAACTTTTTCGGTGTGTAACTGTTCAACGACATGAGCAAGGAGCTCAATGTGATACCATAAACTGCAAGTCAGAATTTGAAATGGAACGAGAGATACTTATAACCAAAATTCCTGGGTTCCTCTCGTCAAGAAGTTCAAAACTTGCAAACAAAAAGCACAAAGAAGATGAAAAATACAAAGAGATAATTTCATTTCTTTCTTTCGAAATCTAAACATTGTGGAAATGAATGTGAAAGATATTAAAAAAAATAAACAATAAAAAATTACAAGATGAACTAATGCCTGAAACCTTTCTTTTACTTTAAGATGGATGGGCTGAAGTTTGATTGTACAATTGGGAGGACAATATCAAGGTTCTTTTGCAGCAGCCACCCTCTAGGATAAACAAATTTGCTAGCCTCCAAATGGAGATGCCAGTTCATTATTCTCGAACAACTCGGGGCACTACCTTCCATTTGATATTCATCTTCTACCACTTGCTCGATAAATGTGGTTTCCTGTTTTAAAACAAAGGTTTACAAACTTAACATCACCAGATTAAGCAACAATGATTTACATAACTTCATTGAGTTGGGTCCGGTTGATTGGGTTTCCATTTTCGAGCTTTTCAAGTTCTTAGCAAAAGAATCCCATTTGTTTGCTGATAAATTGAAAACCAGAGAAAATCATGAAAATCTATTTGGACATAGATTTCGAAGCCAAAAGAAAGCCATTCCCAAAAGGCTTATTCAGAAGAATTCATTCCCAAAAGTGTCCAGAAACCTCATTCCCAAGAAGGGTTTACAAGTTTCTAGAAAATTCAATTGAAAACCAAACAAACATGTCCTAGTGTCTGATAAGGATGATATAGATATAATACATACTTGAAACCCCTCCTTCACAGTGTCTAGCTGCCGAATAGGATTTGAAGTAGGACGTTGCCATCTCTTTGGGTCCCACAACATGGTACTGTTAAATGCGAAACCTGACATGTCAACATGGAATCTACGGAGTCTTTTACTCTTCTCGTTAGTGTGCCATCCAATCACTTTGCTTCCATTGCAGACTGGGCCTTCCAATATTGCCTTGTTTTTGCTTTGTGCAAGCATGGCAACCGGCCATGTGCCAAACTGCCTACACAATTACAAGTAAATTTTAGATTTTCAGGAAAAGAAAGAGAAATTCTGAAAAGAAGAGAAATTCTGAAAATAAGCTCAACTTTGGTGGTTCAATCATAAAAGAAATGTTTCAGCTACAGAGGTACAGTGCAATAAAGAGCAGCAATATGTTGGCAAAAGAATTCAACCACCAGAACCAGGAGTCGTCCCAAAACCTACTGCTTCGTATCCCTGACTGGTCGTGTAAATGCTCAAAAATACTTACCGTGTAGTTCAATCATGTGAAAATTAGTTTGGATATTAGAATATGTTAGCAAATCTTCTCATAAAATACCAAGAATAATACCAAACTGGTCTCGTTTCTTGAAGGTCTGAACAAGGTAATGCTGCAAAGGAATTAATGGTAAATGGGGGTCTTGGAATAAATAGAAAGAGGAATAGATATACTGATAATTTGATTCATCAATGCCATAGTAAATAGGAGAGAAAATCGAANNCCAAAAGAAAAAAAGGAGTAAGCTAAAGACACTTTCACTCAAAAAAATTCCCTTTGTTTTTAGTAATGAAATAGATGTAGTAGTGACTCGCTTGAAACCAAGGGGTTTTATTTGATCCAGGATGTGTGATATATACGCCATTCCGAAGTGATCTATTAACGGACTAATAAGTCGAAGAAAAAAGGGTTCAAATTCCCTTTTATTGTATGCTGTTCAAAATAGCACTGTCTGCAACCTCAATCACATAATCATGTGGTTACGAAATGAAAATGCAACAAGAACTTACAAGAATCCCTTATGTGTAAGATATGTTAGGGGAGCAGCAACACAGCATGGCTATTATAAAATTTCAGACTAATACATAGACCCTAGAATCCCATTTTTATCTATTGCACTTGAATGGTCAAAAATTCCATGTAATGTAACTACACATGACAAATGCATCCACATTTGGAATTTACATGCCAATTGGCGAACTGTTCTGATATACGCAAGAGTAAAATTCCTTGATTTACTCTAGCTCTATGGATGATGATCTAGAATTACAACCTTTCCTATTTCCATATATGCGCTCCTCCACACAGCACATATAGGCACCAGAACATGTACGCCTATATAAAATAGCGCCCGAAATCTGATAAACTAGGTAGAAAAATCAAATTCACATCATCTTTAGAATCAATCACAGATCATAACCAAAAGATAGAGTCATGGAGTAGTCAATTAAACACGAAAAGTGCAACTATAAAACTATATTGTTTTGCATTGTAATATCATCCTTGTTGTCATTTGCTATGAGAAGAAAATTCAAACTGACAAAGCTAGTTAAAACAAGATACACTTTTACTTCCTCTATATTCAAGTCAAATATGATGCTTTTTCACAACTAAGTACAGACATAAGCAAAAGCATCACACCTTAATCCTAACAAGTCTCAAATGTCTTTAAGTTTCCCGATTAGATTGCATCACTAGCAACATCACTCAATTCCAAACCAGCCCTAATTCCATACAACTTCCTTTCAAGCAAAAACTGATGCTCGAAACTAGTTACACAATGTATACAAATACCCATTAAACCCATGATTTACCTGAATTTCCCGAGACAACACGAGCAGCACACGTGACCATCAACATCATCACTTTAGATTTCTAAGTCAAGTAAATGACATTAATATCGATAACGATGTATATCAAGTGTACAACCTCTTATGTGAAAACATCTAGTGCCTTTATCTTTTCATTAAGAATAGGATCAACACACAAATTTTGTCACGTAATTAGTCAGTACACTTTCAGTACGTATTTTTGGTACAGGAACCATTTTCTTACTAAATTTTATCATCTTCATTATGTTCCAAATTATTAAGATAAAAAGCATGGCTACCAACTCAGACCTTATTTCACTTTTTTACTTTTTCAAGCAAAAGCACTGACCGATCCAAACAAACAATCATCTGAAACAGGATTATACCTGATTTCCCTGAGGCTATCAAACAACTCAAGCGAGTACACATTATCATCATCCGCAAAATAAACAATTCCATCGAGCTTATGCCTCTCTATATGCTCCAATGCGGTGTTCCTCTGGTGAACCCCTCTGTCTTTCACATCCGTCAAATTCTTCGTACATACTAAATGCCTATACATAACACCCGTCTTCCTCAGAACCTCCGCCGTCACCACCGACTCCTCGTTCATCTCCACCACAACCCAAAGAAGCGGCGGCGGAACCAGCCTTAAAACCTGCCCTAATCTATTCAAAAAGTACGCTTGTAACCCCCGATTATACGTGGGAGTAACTATAATCAGCTGCTTTCGATGATTTACTTCTAGTCTCTGTCTCTCCGCTCTTAATTCCACCGAATTCGCCACAATACTCTCTTTTTTACGATAATTTAGCTCTGACCCTTCTCTCTTCATCCCTAACTCCACTGAATTAACCTCAATACTCTCCGATTTTCGATCATTAGATTCTAATCTCTCTCTCGCCACGCCTAATTCAACTGAATTCACCTCAACACCGTCCAACTTTCGGCCGAAAGAAAAATCGCGGACGCTCGGTGCATCGTCCACGTGGCTTAACGGCAGCATACCCAACAGGAACCCTATCGAGAAGAACATAAAGTACCCAAAAATCGACCTGTGCCACCTGCGGGAGTAGTGGAAGGGAGAGGCTCCGGCGAGGAGTCGCCGGATGGAGGCTGAGAGAGATGGCGGCGACGGCTGGGATTTGCCATTGGGAAGTGGCTTATGCGGCGGCGACTGGGCAGAGAAGGGGCCAGCGCCGCCGTTGTGGTTGTAGGGGGAGAGAGTTCGGCGGATCGAGGCCATCGATCTGCATATATATATTTTTATATATACCAATAAGTTAAAGTAACTTAGAAATTGATTTGTTGAATTATGATTGGTCGTAATTATATCATATATAAATACTTCACAATTAATAAATTGATACATCTAGGCCACTTTGGCCAAAATTCTATCATGCTTACATTTAAATTGTGTGATATTTATCTACATATAATTACATGTTAACATTATATAAGAGGTTGTATTCAAAGTAAACACCTAGATACTAAGTGGGGAAATATTATTGGTTGTAGTTACATAATATATATAACTTTTAGAATCAAGTTGTCCTTGTTGGTAACCATTGTTGGACGGCCTCTTTAAGGCCTAAATGAATCATATGAGAAAATTAATGATGAATGTACACATGTTAAAATGATAACTTGTGAACACAAACATAAGAAAAGTCATAGAAAGTGGTTAAGGATACATGTTATTCTTTAATTGGCTTAAACCTAATGACTTAGCAAAACTCAGTGGAAACATGGGCAATTTGGGGTGGTGATGGCCGGATTTTCTAGGGATAAAAAGCCATCATATGCCACTTGTTTAACCAGTATTTCTTGTAGGAGAAGTTAGTAAAGTATTATTGAAGTTTTGTTAGCAAATGATTGGTTATTTACTTATGTTTGGTTATGTAAATCTAGTTATTTTAAGATCTTGTCCTGTGACTTTATTACCAAGAGTTAGCATTGGGTTATTGTAACCTATAACTAAGATAGTTAGCATATAACCTTGTTAAAAAAGGGTAGTATGAATACAAGAAGAGTTGAAGTCCAAGAAAGGGACTAAGACTAAGTGGTTAGCCTTGATTGGCTAACACTTGCTTACTTAGCAATTTAGATTTTCACACATAGGAAAAATATGGTATTATGGCCAGGATTAGAGGAACAAATGGACTATATTTTGCCATGTTTATAAGTCATATTTATTCATTGTAAGACTTAGTAAATGATAGAAGTATATTTGGTAACATTTGATTGGTTGTTTGTTTAAAGATTAACAAGTTAAATTGATTTCTTTTCTTGTAAATTAGCAACCAAGTAATATACATATAAAATATGTGGTTATGGTTGTCAAAATTGGGTATAAAACACCCTTAATAGCCAGACCAAACAAACAGTCTTAACAACCTTAGTTTGTTCAAGTTATGTTCACTTAAGTAACCTTCAACACTTAGCCAAATTTCTCCATTATAGATTGCCTTGCAAACATTCAAATTCCTTCAATACTTAATATTCTGATATATATATGTAAGCCTATATAGTTATACATACATATACCTTACCTAGAAAGCCTTCAACTTCAAGAAGACAATACCACTTAAGGTTACAAACTTAGAGGAGTAAGAAGGCTATAAACTTGGGTAGAAGGCAGGGTTAGCTTCCAGGAATATAGTAGAGGGGTTCTATTAAGGGTGTTCTCAATCAACTCATCCTAGTTTAAGCCGTCGGACGAGAGGTACATGCAGAAATTGAATAATATTATAATTAAGATAGTTAGTAGTATATAACTTGTAAGTTATATATTTTTTTTAATATCTATGATAGAATTAACATCATATTCATTAGTTCTATAAACTTTAAGATTACACTTAGAATATTACAAGTAAGTTCGGAAATTGTTACCTTGTTCATTTGCTCATAAATTCCGCAAAAACATATAATATGTTTAATAAATACAATTGAAGTATAGCAACAATCTTAGTTTAGAAAATCCAAATTATGAATTGAATTTTTGTTGATCATGAAATAAATAACCAAAGAGGTTTCATATAACTATGCAAACCTTCATAGTACTTGATATCGAGAAGCGGTTATGATAAGTTTATGTTTGTTTACATGTAGAATTTGTCATCTTTATTATAAAAAAAATAAAAATAAAAATTACATGTATAGTTGATAGATGAATGTTGCCATAACCCTTTACTTAAGACCTTAGGAAATAAATAAATTTTTACTTAGTTGTTAGTTTAAATTTTTAACATCTTTATGTTTCCTTTTTATTACTAGATAGTAAGATTATTTCACATAGAATTGTTAGTAATAAGATGTTATCGTTTGGATTATTTTGTACTTCGGTTAGATTGTGAACCTTACAATTATACATTACCTTTCATTAGCATAATATTATGTTTGAACCTCTTTAAAGTATGAGATTAGTTTTATCAAAAATTTTAAACATTAACTCAAATTAAATATTGCTTCATAGAATTGATTCCTCCTTATTGAAAAGCAGTTTAATAAAATAATATTAATAAAGTAAGTTTTTCAAAAGATGGCAAGAATGGATTGTTATACAAACAAAACAATATTAGGTATCCATAGTAAGTTATAATATCCTTCTATTTTATTAAGCAACCTAATCCTTAATTTTTTAAACAATTATTCGAAAAGATTTTGAGTAACATTAGAAATTAATATATATATATATATATATATATCAATATTAAACGTAGAATCATCAATCTTGAATTATAAATTGTCATTTAAATAGATGTTAACCTTTAATTGGCAAAAAAAAAAGTTTAAAAGAAATTATTTCTAAGTTCTCGATAAGCTATAAATCAAACCCTTTCATAAATAAATATGAGTTGTCCGATAAGTTCTAAAATCGGATTTACTAGTTGAAATTTTAAATTATTATGAGTCTAGCGGAAAACTCTGAAACCGGGTTAATAGTAAAAATAATAATAGTACATATATATATATATATATATATATTCAATTTTGGCAAGAAAATTATAATCGAGGAAAAAAGGGAATAACTATATGTTCATGGAAAGATTCGATATGAGATATAGCTCTAACTTTATAGAGATTCTACAGGCGTAGTTATCTCCAACCAATCCATTACATGACATATCGATTCTCTTTTGAGTTTTCGATTTGCTATAAATCGAACCTGTGATTCATGTGGTATGTGTATACTTCTTATACTACTTTACTTATATTGGGCACCTGTTATTTATTATGCCGATTGAGATTGAGGTACCTCTGATCCATGGTTTTACAGTACACTGTTACCACCAACCTTCAAGAGTAAGAGCGATTTGATGTATTTACTGTTAGCAGTTTACATCGAATCGATTTATGATTTATGAATTATGGTTTATGGATATAATTTTGTAATTTATGATTTAGGATATTATTATTTGATGGATTTAAGTATTTGAATTTACCGGTAAGTTATAAACCGGATTTGCAAATTATAATTTAGACATTGTAACTTATGATTAGGGATTTGTTTTTTTAGTTGAAACTGAATTGCAATTATTATTGATCATGATATCCATATTTATTTAAAGAAATGTTTAAATGAATGAATTATATCCAAACTCTTGCAATATATGTTCCTTTGTAGGGATTTCATCATTTAATAAATTCATATTCTTCTATACATCTTGTCTCGCAAAGTAGATTATATTTTCCTTGTAAATGATGATTAAAGAAAAACATGATTGATTTTAGGATTCATATAAATATTCTAAGATACATATTTCCCAATGAATAGTAGATCCATATACTTTAGACAGTTAGCTTCCCCGTACATGCAATAAGCATGTTTACCTTAAAACACATAGCTGTTTACTTACATACTTAAATTGAAAAAAAAAATTTGTTTTAATAAAGAAAAAAATATAATATTTATATACTAATAGTATTTTCATACAAGTCATATACTATTAAAAA
>MKEJ01038782.1:0-18943 GCA_001753735.1 Embelia ribes
AAATTTGGTGTCGTTTATTTTTAATTGTCTGATTTTTTGTACCCCAATAACTTCATCAAGGCTCATCTCCAACGATCCAACCACAAATCTAGAAAGCTCGTCGTCGTCTCTTATACCTCTGCTTTTTATGTCAACTCTTTAGATGTCAATCCCCGAATTACCCCTCAGACAAGCTCAAGAATTTCACGGATAATCCTATTTGTATTCTTGGCTTTTGCAATGGAATTATACGTGTACGTATGCGTAAGCACAGGGAACATCTCGTCTTGAGGAACCCATCACTAGTACTTATCGAACAATTCCATTCCCTGGTAATTGGGAGAAGTGTGTATCACATCGGCTTGGTTATGATTCCACTAGGGATGAATTCAAGGTGATTGGGATTGTCAGGTCCTTTTTAAATCAGGGGTTGATTCCTGTTCATGTGTTTGGTTCTAGAACAAGTTCTTGGAAGATAATTCAAGATTTCACATGCCCTAAACACTTTACCGATTTCGGAACTAGTGTTGTTCTCAATGGGGTTCCTTATTGGGTTGCAAGGAGCAATACGGGTATACAAAATGCGATTGTGTACTTTGATCTTTATGAAGATACATTGAAAGAGTTGCCAATATCCAAAGTCGAAGGCGATAGTAATAGCATACATCTAAATTTATTTGTTTTGGGAGGAAACCTTTGTGTGGCTGAGGATAATGAACTTGCCGTCAATATCTGGGTTATGAAGGAATCTTCTTGGATTAAGATGATTGCTTTGCCTCACAGTGACTTCTTTGATTTTCTTAAGCCTTTTCGTTCAGCTATGAATGGGATATATGTTGGTTATTATCTCTATCCTTTGTGTTTTGCTGGAGAAAACGAAGATGAAGTTGTGATACAGAGTTGTGATACTTTGGTGACGGTTAATATGAAAAACGATACTTTAAATGGATTGATGTCCCTTCAGGTACCGTGCAGTAGTTTTTTGTGGAGTGCTATGTTGACAGTCTAGTATCTCCTTGTGTTGGTTTCGGGACTAAAAGCTAGACGGCTAATGGGTAAATTTGATGAAGGGGACTAGGTGAGAAAGGTTTGGTGTTTCTTTTTTTCTTGATAGTATGATTTGGTTTTATTTTTTCTTTCATGTTATCAAAATTAGTTTAGTTTTCTGCCTAATAGCTTCATTTTCTGTTTTGTTTTATAAATATGTTTGTGTTTACTGTGTAGGTACAAATGAATCGAAGATGAATTAAGCCTGTTGAGATTCTCTCAAGTTTGAAACTTTAACCTTAAGGGTGTCGAAATCCCTTGAGTGTACAATTTGTTCTGGGTGTTTTAGTTTATCGAGAGCTTAGAAATCTGATTTTAGATAAACAACCTCCAAAATTGGGAATTGTGACTTATGTATAGCAAGACCATATGTTGTAATGACAAAGTGATACTTTTAGAAGCGTAGGTCATCCATACTCAGTGAAATTAATGGAAAATCTACCGTTAATTTTATTATTGTTCCCTATACTTGTCCCCAAAGGCTCGGTCACATAATGTTTGGGGCATGACGCTATTTTTTGCCCTTTTAATTATGATGAGATATCAACTTGTTATCTATCGTAAATGTTGATATGTATACAGTATCCCCGACTATGTAGTAATTTTATAATCCTTGACGACGTTCCTCTATATCATACTTATTTTGTCGGTTCGCATTCTTTTCATTCAATTCTTGGTCTTTTTTCTAGGGTAGCTAGTTGTTCTTGGTCTTGCACAATACTTCAAAGGTGTTGGGTCTTGGCTTAAATTACGTGTTTATTTGTTCTTTTAATATGTTGTAAATAGTTCTATTGCAACTTAAATTGTCATGGGTCCAAGGGCGCAGCTTTTAGGGCATAATGGCGCGGCAAGGGTTTGTTGAGGTGTGCCCAAACACAATGATGTGGCAAGGTGTCGATGCAATGTGGTTCCAAAGCTAGCTAGCTCGAGTGCTTAGCTTCTCTCTTTATCGTAATGACTTTTTTTGCCGTAAATCATCTCTTTCATTTACCTTGCCTTTGTAATATGTAGATTGTAGTTCTTCTTGGTCTTAAAACTTTTGATAAAGTCTTATTCTGTTATTTGTGAGTTGTTCTTCTTGGTCTTAAAACTTTTGATAAAGTCATGTTCTGTTATTTGTAAGTTGTTCTTCTTGGTCTTTATGCTAATTAAGACCATCCAGAGGTGTTGAAATTACAAGTTAAAAGACGTGTCTATTTGGAAATAATATAGGCATTCACAAAAGTGTTTCTAAGTGAGTTCGTCCTAAATTTTGGAGATTAAATTCAAAAAAATGTTTATTCAATCTCCTAAAAAATGGGATTCTCTATGGAAAACTATTACATATTACTATTTAATTTTTAAGTTTAGGGAATTTGCAATAATCTCTCCTTTCCTTGAATTTTTAATGGAAAAAAAAGAAAAAAGATTGCTAGTGGGTATTGGAGGTGAAATATATGAACATCGTTTGTCTCAATCGATATGCACTGGTCCTTCAATAATAATTTAAGTGGGAGAAGGGGGGTCTACCCGGCGCTATCTTAAGACAAAATTTGCTAGGCAATTTTTGGCCATTAGATCAAAAGCTACAGTACCAAGGGTTGTAAAAAATTCTTCAAATTAAATTAAAAAAAAAAACAGGCAGGATGTGAAATTTTGAGCGAAATACTGTCATAGCAACAACTAGAGAGAGATATTGAATCATTCTTCATGGGTTGTGCTGTGAAATTTTAAACATAAGAAGTTTTGTCGCTTTAAAATGGATAATTTTTTCAAAGGGATCGAAATATTCGATCCCAATCATTAGTATTGGAGTGACAAAGTGGATGTAAGTAGCCAATCTATAGAAAAAGAAACAACAATGGGCGAGTTATTTAACTAAATCGATATATTCGACCTTAATCAGACGAATTGGAGTGATAGTTTTTGGGTAAATTCGAATAAGGTAGAAATACAACAAAACCCTAAATTCGTAAGAAATGCAGATTCAATTTATTTTCCAGCCTTAGAGTGCAAATTCAACCCCAATGAGATGAAATGGAGATGCAACCAAACACTTGGATGAGTCTGTATCTTCTGTATTTTCGTTCTCTTTCTTTTGTATTTTTCTGTCTCTATTAAAGTTGCAAAGTTTCTTCTGTTCAAAATTTCACATCTTACTTGTTTTTTGTTTTTATTTAGTTTGGAGCTTTTTTTAATAGCCATTGAATTTGAAGCTTTTGATCTAATGGCTGAGAACTATCGGGCTGACTCTGCTTCTCTATTTAAGTGTCATTTTAAAGTGTTGCACATATGTTAAGATGGACTATTAATTTATCTCAATTGTAGAGAAAAAAGTGTGCATTTATTTTATCAAACACTTTGTTAAATTCTCTCTCTTGCCATTAATACTTAGTCCAAATAATAAGGATATAATTGAAAAAAAAAGTAATTAATGCATTATTATTTTTTAAAATCACACTTAAAAGGGAAATTTTTTGCCAAAGAGAATAAAAAAATGGAGGAAGTAGTTGGCTAAAGTCCATATGACCAAATAACAGCTGCAATTTGCAACTCAAAAATATTAGTAGTTCCTTTGAAAAGAACAAAAAGGCAAAAAAGAGAGAGAATTTTTGTAGCAGTTCACTAACTCTATGAAGTGAGAACATCTAGAAGTTCATTGAAACAGCACAATTCATTACTTTGCAACAATTCTTACCAAGTAATAATAAAGTTATAAATTTAATTTTCTTTGATTTGGCTATGTTTAACATCACTTTCATCCCACTTTATTTAGTTTCCTTTGATTTTGCTATGTTTAAGAGCTGTCACATTAGACTTTCTCATTTGATTTTCTTATTTTGGCATTATTTCTTCAACAAAAATAAAAATTTAGAAATATTCCACATCTGTTTTTCCGGACAATGTCTTAAAATAATTATAATAAACACACATGATATAATGAAGTTCAAAAACATATTTTTACCTAATTTTATAAAAGGTTCGATAGTTTTGGTACAATACTTTTTTTTAATGGAGAAATAGTAAACATTAAATTTTCCTACTTAGAATCCACTTTCACATTCTCCTAAGATTTCTATAAATTTAGAAGGCATAAATACTAACGTAAAATCTTCCGGATTCATAATTTCTCATACGAAAAATATTAGGAAAATGATAGCATTAGAAAAACTGATATGAATACTCTAACCTAACCTTGGAGCAATGATTTTGACCTTAATGAAACTTGAAAGTGATATACTAAATTCATTACTACTAAATTCATTTTGAAAATTACTGCAATAGTACTAAACTAGGGGATTTGCGTGCTGCCAATGTCTACGGGTAGCAATTTAAATATATGGTCCATATTTTATTAATATTTTATTAAAAAAACTGTGTCAGCGTTGACAAAATTTGTGTTCATATTTTTATGTACAACCTTTAATTATTGGTAGCCCCTACTCCCAAACTAGAACACTCACGATGGGCTATCAACCACCACCAATTAATTTATTAATGAAATCTTATGTATATGTGTGTACAGAAATACTTTCAAATGTTTGTTCACATATAACAAAGAAAGCAGTGATATATAGAAAATTAAAAAATTATTATATTTACTATATGTCAGTAAATATATGTAAATATATAAAAAATTCCTATATACAATTATTGTAAAATCTCACGTCATTCATTTGGGTCTTAATTATATTAATTAGACGGTAGAAGTGGGCCCAAAAACCTCAGTAATTAGCATAATCAATTAATCATCTGATATATCTTCAAATGTACCATGTAAAAATTAAATATTTATTACTCATTCAATTCCATTTTAATAGTTTTATATTTTTTTATTTCATCTAAATATATAGTCCAATTTTATTTTAAAAAATTAGTTAAAAAATCATTTTATTATAATACTCTTATTTATTATCGTCATTTAATTACTCCATCTATAATGAATGATACATATGCAACATTGACAAGAGGTACAGTAAGTCAAACAATATTAAATAATATTTTTTAATACTTGTAAAAAAAAAAAACAAGACTATTAAAATGAAATAGAGGAGTAGATTTAAACTATAAATACAATAAAATTAACAACCTCTTAGTCACTAAAAAATATGTTTGCTTTTTTTTTCTTCTCATATGTCCCACTATCTAGCCGTTATATTTATTAAAAATTAAGACAAAAAGTAGTTTTAGTAAAATACTCTTATTTAATGTTATAATTTTATATTCTTAAAAAAATATATTATATTTAATAAGGTTATCTTCTAAAAGATAATAAAAATCTAATTTTCTACCCGCATTAATTAAATTTTTTAATTCAAATGAAAATCCGTACGACGAGGGCCATTAATATTATTACAAGGTTCACCTTGAAAACCCCGAAACAGCTCTACTACATGCTTGTTTCTCTAAATTACTATCACACCATTCTGAATACAATAATTTCAAACAAATCTTGGTACAATTGTATTTTCGTACATATTTATATGATAATGCAAATAAATCTCTCATTTCTATCAAATAGATTTTTTCTACAAAAATACACGGGTGAGTACGACGCTAGCTAGGAATGACAAACATTGATGGACAGTTGTGATTGCTCAACCTCGTGGCATGAAATTGAATTTTCAACGTAATATTTTTCTTAAATCAAAATGTGATGTGTCGTATAATAGAAATTCATAAAAATAATTATTATAATTCTCATTTTAATGGTTTTATATTCGTTTTTATTCTGTTTCAATATACAATCAAGTTTCTATTTAAAAAAAATAATTGAAAAGTCATTTTACTGAAATACCCATATTTATTGTATTCATTTAATTGCTTTATTCATCCTGAATTGTACAAAATGGCTAGCATTAATTACGGATATATTAGAAAAGAGAGTAAGAATATTTTAGAATTCAATAATATTAATTAATTCTTGTGAAAAAAATATGTGAGACTATTGAAATAGAAAGGAGGGAGAAATTATGCTTTTTTTTTGGTATGGTAATGCAAATCTTTCATTCGTAGTAAATCTTTAAGATAATATAAAGTGATTATATATATTGAATTTGTAAATGTGGTGGCTTAATATCGTTGAGATGACTGAGATTACAATTGAAATTTGAAACACATGATTGAATGCAAAATAAAATAGCATATGCATAAATGTGAAAGCTCGAATTTTGTGCACATATCATGCATCAAATTACACTTGTATATGAAAATTTGTAGACAAATAGCAAAAAGTAATCAATCTAAAACAATAATTTCGACAATATTACAGACTCATAGTAACAATAATTGTAATTATTAATAAAAACAAATAGTAAAAGGGAAAAAGTGGTGAGGGTTGAATTGAATGGGCCGGGGGCATCAAAGTCTTGTTCTTTGTTGTTCAATGTCTGCCTCATCTGCGAAGAAAAATAAGTAAAAGGACACAAAACGGACGATCCAAGCACCCCCACTCCACCTCCTCTTTCTCTCTCTCTCTCTATAATATATGTATATATAGAGAATAATGAAATATACAAATTAGTTGTACCCAAAATTTGTACAAATTAATTTCATATAGCTTACAATTAATCGCATCATGATATAATTAATTATAAACCATACAAAGTTAATTTATAGTTTATATATTGATACAACTATAACTGTATGATCAATAATTCAGATATATATATATATATATATGAGATAAATTACGCTTTGCCCCTTGAAGTTTTTGAGTATTCAGAATATTCCACGTGGTAGCTGAAACTATGCTTTCCCCAAAAGTTCACATTTCCTCTTACTTTCCTATATTATTTTAATAACTTTTAAGGAAGGGAGTAGTTCATGAGACATAATTATTTACATGATTTTTTACATACTATTTGGACCATTAAATCTAAAACAATCTGAGGGCTGGGATATGTCGGCAAAAATTGTCACAAGCGTTGTCCTTATCTCTCTCTTCAGTCATCACCCATACCCACTCCACGTGTTGACTTTTCTCTCTTTCATGTACAAATCGGTGGAGGCTGCTTCGTCCTCACTACCCACCCCAACCATGCCTCTGCCACCAGCCACTCCAATTGCCTCTTAGCCATCGTCCACTAATCATTATTGCAACTGTTAATATGTCATTGTTGAACTGTGATGATTACAAATTATTAAAATATATTTGAGTGCAATTATCAAATAAGGTTTTCCAGACAATTGGGAAACTTGGTTTTTTATAGTGGTCATCTATTCATTTACGAGATAGCTATCGCAAAAGGAGAGAAAGCGAAAAGTACAGAATGTGTGACAATTTTACAATTTTTGTTAATATATCTCAGTTTTCGGATTGGTTCAGATCTAATGACTTAAATAATGTGTAAAAAATTATGTAAAGAATTATGTCTCATAAACCGCCTCCTTCAAGGTAATGTTGGAAAAACCAACGAAACAATAGCATATTTTAAGAAAACTATCATATATATAAATATATATATATATATAATTATTACAATCTATTTTAAAAAAGCATTAGAATAAAGAATGGGTGATGGTTAAGGAATTAATTTATGGTATTTAAGTTGATTCTCACGTTGTCTCCAACAACTGGTAGTAAGTGCAATGAACATAATGAACATATAAAGATGAGGGGAAAAAGTGTAAATGCATGAATATTTGAGGGTATTATGAAATTCTCAGAAATCTCATGGAGGCAAAAGTGTAATTTACCAGATATATATGATATATGTCTCTGTTATATATATACATATATATATATATATATTTTCAGCTGAAAATTACTTTAAAGAGATTTGCAAAGCAGAACAAAACCTCAGCTCTCTCTCTCTCTCTCTCTCTCTCTCTTTTTCTGATCACTGAGTCACAATCGTCTCTCTCTCTCTCTCTCGCTCGCTCGATTGTATCGTTACTTAATCGGAGGTTCCGAGGTCCGATCATGGCGGTGGCTGAGAACGGATGCGGTGCCAACACAATCTCCGATGCCGATCAATTGAAGGGTAATCAGACCGCAAGCCCAAATTCGATCTCGAACGAGCAGGCGATCGCCGGAAATGGTGACGTGGAGGGGTTGAAGAGAGAGAGGGAGATGAGGGACTTGGAGGAGATGCTGTCGAAGCTCAACCCCATGGCGGAGGAGTTTGTGCCACGTGGCGGTGGTGTGGTGCCACGTGGCGAGTTTGGGTATATGGCTAATGGCTTTCTTGTGCAGACTAATTCTGGGTTTGCCGTTGGGAACATCGCCAGAAGGGTACAGATATTTATGTTTTTGTTTTGTTTTGTTTTTTAATAACTGTACTGTGTTTAATTATGCTAAATTTATGTGTCTGAGTATTACTTAGTATATATGTATCTTTTTAATAATAACTGATATTATGTTTGGTCATGTAAAACTTTTGACAGAAAAGTATGCTAATTTTATGTGAATGTACTAATATATTTATCTTTTTTTAGTAACTGATATTTTGTTTAGATGCTAATTTTATTTATGTAAGTACTGGTTATATATTTACCCTTGTTTTGATGATTGATTTTATGTTTGGTTATGTGAAATTTTAGTCTGAAAATTATGCTATTTTTATGTGATGGTACTACTTGTATATTTATCCTCTTTTTTTTTTTTTTTTTTTTTTTTTTTTTTAGATTGGGTTACGTGTGCTTATGTTACTATTAGGGCAACTGATTTATTTTTTATTGTTCTCTAGCAGCTAGTGGTGAATTATATGTGTGAAGATAGAATTTTTAAGTTTACATAAGCTACATTGGTTATGGAATTGGAAATCTACATTATTATGTAGCAAACTTTAAAATATACATTGCTTTACATAATTTTTAATGTAATTTGGTCATTTCTGCTATTCACACTAAATGGGTCTCTATCCTAAATATTAGGGATTAATTTTACAGGAACTCTCACCCTATTGTATCCAAAACTATTCAATTCAACTGGGTTTTGCTACAACGGTCCCCTAATTCAGGGGAACTACTGTTCATACCCAGTACTATTTTAAGTTTAGGAACTCATCCTCTATGTCGCAGCCTCTATTTTTAGAGTTTGAGATGTAAATGTGCATGTAAGGATTAAAATCTTGGGTTGGAGATATGGAAGCTGATGGGAGTGTCCTTATGTTTTGGAGACTCTTTTAATATTTTTTTATCTAAAACACAGAAAATGTACTTAATTTGTTGGGTATGATCTTTGTAGGAAACTATATTATTACTAATTATTCTCAAACAGTTCCGTTAGATTAAATGTGAGAAATAATGCTTTTTAAGGTTATATAAGATACGTCGGTCATGTAAACATACATTACTTCTGTAGCAAACCTAAAAGTACACATTGGTTTGCATAATTAAACTAGCAATGTGTTGGACACTATCTCTAGATTTCTTTGTTCTCGATAAAGAGCATTTACGTTATTTGTTGGGATGATCTCTGTAGGGGAAACAATTTTAATATTTATATTCTTCTCCAACAACCAGGATAACCCGAATTCATAATATGGTTAAAGTTTGATTTGTAGGACTAAATTTCAAAAGTTGAGAGATATGAGGAAGTGTGGAGTGAGAGTGTATGCAGAGAGGGATTCGGGTCGGATTGATCTAAGAAAAAAGCCTTCATGGTACCATCCATTGGAGGAGATAACAGAGTCGGAGATGATGAAGGGTGGAGAAGCTAGGCTTTCACCTGCTGAAACTACCAGAACCATTATTGAGGTGATAAACGGTGTATATGATTTTGATATATATGTGTGAATGTGATCATTTTGTGTGTCTGCTTTAGTATTGTCTGTCTATATTGCTGGTGAACATGTATGTTGCAACTAGGTACTGTAGTTGTTATCTTTTGCAAAATTTTGCTTAAATTTTCATTTTTATGCAGTTACATGTTCTACATTTTTTGGACATACACTTCACCATGTGAAATGAAAGAAGTAGATAAAATAAGTTGCTTATGGTAGTCTCCAGGTGCATATGGCTGTTTAACTAGAAAATATAGGATTTTGAATGATAGAATTCACGAGACGGTGGGGATATCATCAATTAAGCAAAATGAGGAAATTCGCTTAATATGGTTATGGCATATACAAAGATGATAGTACATTAGTTAAGAAGAGTGATCTTATGTATAGTTGGAGAATCGGTTCACCATATTTTTTTGCATTGCCCGGTAGCCAGAGACATTTGATATAGCTTGTTATCGATTTTGGGAGTACAGTGAGCTATTACAGGTTCAGTTGTTGATCTTATGTATAGTTGGGAGCAATTATGTAAGAGACACTCGTTGCATGACCTTTGGCGTATTATTCCATTCTTCGTGATGTAGAGTGTTTGGCGTGAGAGAAACTTGAGAGTTTTTGAGGGAATAGAAAACTCTTTAGTTATGTTGAAAGGGAAGATCATTGCTTCCCTCTTTGTATGAACCAGTCGCTTGTTTTTGTTTGTAGGTCGTTTTATGGATTTTGTTGACTCTATTTTGGCAGTCAGTAGAGCCTTGTACAGGGTTGACCCCCTTAAGGCGCTCTTTTCTTTAATATATTTAATATCAAAAATAAAATAAAATTAGAAGAGTGATAATTTGTAGTTGAAGGTAATGCAAGGGGTAGGGGAGTCCATGACTAAAGTTATCAGAGTATTTTAGAAAGGATACTTTACTTCATAGTTTAGCATTGGAAATGACCTTTGATTGGACGAAATGACAGAAGGAGTTCTTGTAACCAACCTCATTTGGGGAGGGGGATTTTTTGTTTGGTTGAGTCCATTAGTGTCCTGCTGCCATGATTTATATGTTAGTAACGTTTACATATGTAACTAAGTTGACATTCGCGGCATTCGCCCCAAAGTGCGTGCAACACCTTGTTGCCAAAATAATGGCATTTAATCACGAACTTTGAACTCTTGGTAAGTAGAACTTGATGCTAAATGAATTATACTTATTTTTTTTCGTTTCTATAATAGTTACGAAAATTGGATCTTGCAGTATCGTGATTGTAACTCGGTTCATCGACCATCATCTTATGCTTCTGGTGTTATATTTGTCCCAGGTTAACAGCAATGCAACACTCATGTTTTCAGGTTTCCTTACTAGTGAAGAGCATGACAGCATTTTCTGGCCTGATTTGCCTTATGTAACTGATGAACATGGAAGTGAGTTGGGTGTTTATTGTCGTCAATTATTTTTATTAAGTAAACTATAGTCGATCAGGTAGAGCTCGCTTTGCTTATCTGTTCTTGCTCTGTCTTGCCAGATATTTACTTTCAAGTTAAGAACGATGAAGATATCTTACGGAGTCTGACCACCGAAGATAATTTTGTGGTATGGAATTTTCGAATACTGTCTGAGGATACATTTTAAATTATTTGTCATACTGGCTTCAATAAGTACAATTGTTTCTTTATGAAGTTATACTTAGTTTGGGCGACTGATCAGTGAAATTCCATATATAACTCCCATTTGCTATGTCTTGGAGTTGGCTTGGCTATCTTTTCTAGTGTTTTCCTTTTTTGGGAGAAATTACATGTTATCTTCTATTTGTTTGTAACTTCTTTTTCATTTTGGGCAAAGATGTAGATTTGTATAGTACATAAAGTGAAGCAGTGAAGAATTTATTCAACCTATAATCTAGACATTGGTTAATACCTTGTGCTTTCTTGGCTTTGAACACAATGCAGCAAGTCATAATAGGACTGGATACTAAAGAGTTGCAAAGTGAATTATCTGCTCCATCAGAAATCGATTTCAGTGTTGATGAATTTGATAATGAAGATTCTGATGCCAGCCTTGAAGAAGAAGAAGAAGATGATGATGATAATGGCGAAGATGAGGTGGCTACTCTCCTTTTTAGTTTCTTGTGCTTTTCTAGTATGATGATGTGTATCAGTAACTTTGCCCATTCTAATTTATATGTATGCTTGTAGATTTGGGTTTCAGTTCTTGAAGACGAGGAAGATGACGATTCGTTAGGGGACTGGGCACAGTTGGATACCATGCGAACTACGCATCCTATTTATTTTGCCAAAAAAATGGCAGAGGTACGCTAATAGTTAATTTGGTGTTTGATTCCATTGTCAAAATATTCAAACTCCATTGGTTGCACCCCATTTCAATTTTCGTAGAAAAATGAAAACAACTATCGTTGGAACCACTCTTACATTGGTTCCGTTTACAAACTTGGAAGATATTTTTCATAAACATAACCAAACCAAGCTTACCATTGCCATATTTTTAATATGTTACTGAAACTTGTTAGAACCCTTTTCGTTGCTTTAGGTTGTATCAGACAATCCTGTAGATTGTATGAATCAGCCTCCTGCTGGCCTCATTATTTTAGGGCTTCTAAGACCAGCCACCATTGATGAAGACTCTGTCATCCAAACAAATTTTCCTGATCAAAATTTCGGAGAATCTGGCAAGTATCAAACCTATAGAAATGGGCCAGAAAAAATAGAAGACCTCGGACATATTAATGGGAAATCTTCTGTAGATGGCTCAACTTTGGAAGTAGATTTGGAGAAGGGTAAAAGCCTTGGAAAAGGGACTGCATTTTATAAACTACAGATGATTAATATTCAGTTGATTTCCGCTCATGGACAACAGGTATACCTTGGTTGTGAATATTCGAACACCCTTCTTGAATCTTGATTATCTTTTATAAATAGCAAACGTGATCAATTTCAATTTACTGAATAACGACCCTTGCTTTATACTCCACAAAATATTACTCCAGTAACATCTCCCTCTTAATGTGCAAACCCCATTCGAAACACGTCCGTTAGCAACTGCCTTTTCAATTCTTAATAAAATGTTCGCTTTCATGCACGTGAAACCGGCTTTCGATTATATTATATGGATGAAAAATCTGATCTCAGAACATCAAAACTATTCTCCCTTCGTGATGATAATCATGGAAAATAAAAACAGGCAAAGTGTTCATATCCAAGAATCTGGGCTCAGTTTGTTGACTTTGTTCTGTAACCAAAATAAGATGAATGTCAGTATGTGATGCTGATTTTCCTACACCACTCATTCTCATATAAGCCATACATGTGATATTCACAATTAATCTCAAACGCAACTAATTAGCGAATGTAATCAAATTAGTTATTTCAATAACTGCTATGCAGACCGTGGTTGAAGCAGGCAAGTTAAGGAATACGCGACCCGACGCTATTGCACATTCAGCTCCCAGGATTATTTCTCGTCTTAAAGCTGGTGGGGAGGAGACTGTTCATGCCCTTAAGTCACTCTGCTGGAGGTGCAATGGAATTAGAGCAGAGGTAACCCTCTTTTCTGGAATGTGGTTTCTGGAAATGATGTGTTTGTATTAGCACGTCTCTCTTTCCCTTGTTTCACTTTTCGTTCTGTATATGTATACACAATGGTTCATCATACAAGCCATTGAATACATTCAACTCTGGAGGTCCCATCACAAGTTTTGATGCATATGATTGTATATTGATGTATTTGTGAATCTGCTGGCGACTGTTTCAGGAGGCTATGGTTATTGGCATGGACTCCCTTGGTTTTGACTTGAGAGTTTGCTCTGGAAAGCAGATAGAGACGCTACGGTTTCCATTCCCTACACGGGTATTTATTCTTCAATAACTTTATATTAAATTTCATAGTTTGCTTCTTAACCTAGCTTTTCTTGTAGCTGAAGTAGCTTCTTCTCATGGAACTTTACTTTTCCAATTTTAAGATCTAATATTGTTCAGGATAATCAATAGTGCAGTGGTAACTGTGTTAATAATTCATTCGAGTCCTCCCTCTTTAATACACAAGTGCAATACACCTTCAACCCTCTGCACGAGTTCAGCAACTAAATTGCCCATGTAAATTGGAACTTTGCAGGCCTGCTCTGAGTATAGTGCCGAGAGACAACTGAATGATCTACTATTCCCAAGAACTCACCGCTACCAGCACAATAACAAAGAAGCTCACCGAACAGAGTTGTGACTGCAGTTAAACACTAGCGGTAACTCAACTCTATTGTTCATTTGGTGGCTGAAAACCAAATATCAAAGCTGTATCTTACCTTGTTCTGTAGCATTACAAATTTGTGAAATGTAAATTATCAAAACACATTGTATTGTTGTGATACATCCAATTGGTGAATAATCAAATGGGTTTTTTAAGCTGCCCTTCACCAGTCTTTATTCGCAAGGATAGGACGGACAATTAAGAGGATTGCCCAGATATGGATAAACGCGCAAGTGATACATCCACACACCCACGCACACAAACACACACGAGTAGTGAAAGCAGTAGATAAATATGAGTCAATTAGAGATTATTTTGAAGTTGTTGATTTTTAAGGAAAGACTCGTATACTAGCTGAGCACTCAAGATATCCACGACAGCAGATCCAACAGACTTGAACACAGTGATCTCCTCTGAATTTCTCCTCCCAACCTTGTCTCCTTTAATCACTTCCACCAGCGTCCCTGCCACCTCATCGGGCCTCATAATGCCCCTCTTAAAAGCTCCGATCAGCTCTCCTGCCTCCACCATTGCTACCTCGTTATCCACGTAAACCCTCCCCTTTCTTATAGCCTCGTCATCACATTCCCTCATGGACTCCTTAAATGAACCTACCAAGTCCAAGTGGGTCCCTGCTGTTAGTCGTGCCCCTGCCACCAATGGAGTTTCCGAGTTGGTGGCGCAACTGACGATATCCGCCTCCGACAAGGCATCATCCAAATTTTCGGAGGTTTCAAATGAAACACCATTGAACTCGGTGTCATTGAGCAGTTCGCCAGTGAGTGCTCTAGCCTTAGGTATATTTCTGTTCCAAATTATCACCTGTTGGGATTGAGGATCTTAAAGTCAATAATGCTCACAATAAACACAACATATGCATATAAAACTTCTCCAAATTAAATATGCATCCCAACACAAATTATCACAAGGAACACAATTAGGCTTGTTTCGTTGACATGAGAAGAATACATCTAATATATTTCTGCTTTTCGCGTACAATTTCATGTGGTACGTGGGAGATAAGACAGGAGGTTACAATTAGGCGCCATCAGGAAGGCAGACTGTCGGGCCTCGAATTAGTTGTTTCCGACTAAAGTTTGTCAATTCTGGATACTCTTTCTTGAAAACTTCACTTATTTGGACTTGAAAATGCTCTTACATAGTAAATTTTCATCCTCCTCTCAAAATTACAGAGTCTATAAGGTTGCATTCTGTTTTTTTTTCCCTAAAAATTAGCTTATTTGCTTAAAAGCTACGACGAAACAAATCCGGAGATATCTTGTCAAGTCTAATATTTTTGGACATTTTTGTCAAAATTTGACTTGGAAAGATCAAACATCTCCCTCCTTGTGCCCATATAGCAGCAGGTCCCTGAACCAAATGCGACGGTTGAACATTCATCTTCCCCCGATCCCTTGTCAAATACACGCGAACTTTTCATTTTGCTACAAATTCTGACTCTTTCAAAGCGAATTTTCGTTTTTCTAAGCTGGATTTTTTTTTTCATTCATGTTTTTGTAAGGGAAAATTTGTTCACATATGTGGCAAAATACTCCTCATGGGTTTCGGAAACATGCTCAATCGGCTCAATTCGTGCTTCTTAAGGTTTTCTTTCCCATATTTCAAAGATTTTAATGCAACTTATTCTCAGACAAATCACGAGTGACTGCAAGTGTCTCGAGTCGAGTGGCATCATGGACTACAGTCTCTTGCTCGGATTACATATTGTAGCTCCAAAATAAAGGTAAAATCCCAACAAAAGTTTCCCATTCCTTATAAACATATTAAACATTGGTCGTATATATGAGCTTTCGCTAAAAGAAATGAAAATGCTTTGATTCGTCGTACTAGAACTATAAATACAGTTTGTAGAATATAAGTTCCACCTGCGAGTTTTCAAAATCAGACTATTTTTTTAGCTGTATTTGCTCTATCAATTAGATCCTTATTTTTTCTGCCATAAATAATTTGTCCAACTCGTAAATCTACTTTATTTCCTACGAATTTTCATCAAAAGTACTGAACTCCGTCGCTCTTTTGCAGCTTTTAACTTCTTTTGGGTCCATAACATAGCTTGTTTTTTCGTAGCTTATAAGCTCCAGCGTGTAGGATCTACTTCGTTTCCTATGAAAATTTATCAAAAGTACCGAGTTCTGTGGCTCTTTTTGCAGCTTTTAACTTCTTTTGGGTCCGTAATGCAGGCTTACTTACTATATTACAGGAATCATACACTCAAAATACCAACAAATTGCATTCTAATTCCATTTTGATCTTACAATGTTTAAAATAAGCTTGTTAACAGATATATCTTTGTTGGCGCCTCGAGGGTTCTCTTCACATGTAAACGACGTAACAGTTCATGACTCCTCCCAAAATTGCAAGACATCCGAATGGAATTTCGCAAATTATTGCCGAAATTCTGGAAGGTGATAATGCTTTTCTCTATTTTGAATGCACGGACTTATGGTCATTTTTTTTTCCATTACTAATGTCCGTATCTATAGTAATCATATGAATAGTCTAATATTTGTATGGACTCCAAATTTTATTTATTTATTTTTGGAAAATAATGCCGCTTTTTCTTTATTTTCTCTGCAAGGCTGATGCAAAATTTGGGGTGAGAATGCCAGCTCGAGTCGTTAGACTAATGAGAAATGAAAAAGACGGCATTGCGCCAAACCAAGTTGCTGGTTTACAAGAAAGCCATAGCACGTTGTTACAAATTGGGATTATTGGTATCGAGCATGCTTACAAATCTGTACAATACAATTCTCGGTCAATCTCAGCCGTTAATCCCAAAGCATATTCTACTCGATTTCAGGATTTCTTTCAAGCCGAAGAACCAGTTTTATAACCAATAACCGTTCAATTTTTACGATCATACTTACGTTCTTAGTAAATGTGATCAGGTTATGACAGACGAAGATTATTCGTTGCATAAACCATTCTTTGATATTTATGTCATTCATTTGAGATTTTCTTGGGCCAATTAATCATTCACATCACATACATATTCGAACATGATGCAGTATCCGAATATTAGCAGCGACACATAAAGATCGATAAGTATGAAAATTGAAAAATTAATTTATTGACACTTTCCTATGACATTTTTGTGCTAAAGAAGATCCGAACAAATAATAAATATACATAAAGTGTGAAATCCACGTGAAAGTATTGATGTGTATCATGTATCTAATGTTATTTGTGTACGAAACTTATATACTGACGTGTAAAAAATAATTCTCGTTAATTAGAACTGATGAAAAGGTGTGAAGATTTTAATTAGCCTCATGTTTTTAATATTTATTTATTTATTTATTTATTTTTTTGGAAATTCATGTTTTTAATATTATTGTACACTACTTCGTTGGTATATATACAATTATCTATTTATTCTTTATGATACAATATCGTTCAAGAGTTATATATACACATATATATTTTTACATATTTTAAAAATTACTGTATCCCATACTTTACACTGCGGATGAATGCAAACTGTTATCTCTAATCAAATAAGATCATTCATTTCTCGGTGCTAATTTTTTAAATTGCCTCATTTAATTAGATTATATTCCAAATTTCAAATTAATAATGCCATAATTTTCCATTAAATAAGTCCACAAACACTGTATGTGACATTTCATGCAAATTGAAAAAATAATGGTCGCAAAACTAGAGAATTTAATACCATTAGCTGGGAGGGACAAGTTTTAAACAAGACCAGGCTACACGTGTCATCATTCTAATTACTTAAAGTACAATGATTTTATAAAAAAAGTTTCCATGCTCCATGGGTGAAAGAGAGATTATTTACGTATAACTAGAGAAATTATTTATTAATAATAATATTATTAATTCATTTTTTACTTATCAAATGATAAATTAATGAATATAAGAATTATATATATATATATATATAATGGGAACGGTTTAATGGATAAAAGTATTTACAAAATTTTTTATAAATTTTCTAGGCCATGAGATCTGAAAATTTCCAACTGTTAGGATATATCAGAAAAAATATAGAGATATAGCAGAAAAATATAATATATCATAGCCGTTAGATTGTTTCAGATCCAATGGCTTATAAATTTTGTAAAAAATTTTATCTCTTGATCTATTCCCATATATAATATATGTAGATATATATGGCAAGGGATCATAGAACAAAAATTTTGACAAAAAAATTTACAAATTTTTTAGACCGTTAGATCTGAAGCAATCAGTGATTTGATGTATCCTCTCTCTCCACTTTCTCTCTCTATTTTTTCGGATATATCTTAGCCGTTGATTGCATCAAATCTAACAGCCTAAAAAGTTTGTAAATTTTTTTATCAAAATTTTTATCCCATTATCCGAGCCCTATATATATATATATATATGTATATATATATAATTCTTGTCCTTAATTTAAAATGGATGATTTTTCAAGGCCAGGAAAATAAGACATATTCAATAAATTTTCCATCTTATTTAATTTAATTTATAGAGTTGGTGGCCGTCCACCAAATATCTATCGAGTGGTCAAAGCACCATTTTGTTTTTTTCTCTCTTTTTCTTGATTCATTTTCATTCATGAACACCACTCATTGTGAATGATCGAAACTATATATGCATGATGATCATTAGTCATTACATTATTCTTTACTTGGGATTATTCCTAATATTAATTTGGTTCATTTCAGTGTAGCTTTAGAAAACTGAATTTGTATTTATTAATTTTTTTCAATTTTAACCCAATTAATTACTCAACATATTAATTAAATTTGAATATGAAATAAAAAATAATGTAGTAAGGCTTGAGTTTTGTTACAAATTAGCTAGCATCAAAATAGTGTGAATATCAATAAAAAAATGACAAATAATATGCAAGAGAGTCAATTAATAATACCACGAAAAAAAAAAAAAGAAAAATTAAGATGTTGGCTTACTTAGAGCATTCACACCAGATTATCTATTTTACAG
>MKEJ01038784.1:0-18268 GCA_001753735.1 Embelia ribes
TAAATGAGGTGTTCCCCACACTGATGACCATCTTGAATACGAACAGCACGTGACGAAAAAAGTTGGAGAATACTACTTCCATTCACACGGTGAAAACGTTGTTTACAATATTAAACACACTAGGAGTAGCCTAGTGGGTCAGAACCCAACCTCATAAATAGGAGGTCATGGGTTCGAATCCCCCCGCCCCCTTGAAATTTCAAAAAAAAAAAAAAAAATTGTTTACAATATTAAAAATATAATAATTTAATATTAATATATAATAAAAATATTAAATTATTATATTTTAAAATTTTCTAAAAAAAATGCACACAGTTTTAACTGTGTAATTATTCATGGACAAAAGAAATAATATAGAAAATTCGAAAAATCATTATTTATCGCTTGGGCTTTTAGGAGAATCCGTTAATTAAATGCCGAGCTCAAACTTGGTGTTTAGATTATCTTCCTCTTTTTTTTATTGAGTGTTTATGCTGCGAATTAGGCTAATATGAAAAATAAAATAGAAAATGAAAACATAAATATTTGTTAACTTAGCTCGTTAGTAGAGACTACCTATGGTCAGAAAGAGCAGTTATTATGAGAAGAATTAAAAATCTAAAAGATGCCGAATGAAATACATTTATATTTGGGACACAATTATAAATAAACAAATAATATAAACACTAAAATACACCCTCGTTAAAGAAAAAAAAATCATCTAAAGAAAAACAATTTCCAAACCCCCACTTTTTGGAGCTGCGGAGTCTTGTTTTCAATATTTTTAGGTTCTAAATTCCAACAATTAAAAGTTTTTACGAAGTATACTAGCTTAAAACTTTCATTAGAAAAACTATGAGACTAATATGCAGTAAAGTTAAACTTAAAACCCTAAAATAAAGTAAGAAGTTCAAATCCTCTTGCATTTCTTTGTATTCTATATTACTTTTATTATGTGTATAAATTCAATCTAGTGTCGGTATAGAGATTCTCTCTCTCTATGTATAAGTTGTTTTGGATAAAAATTAATTTTAAATAAGTTTCTTTTCTACTTAGCAACTGATCACAAATATAATTTAATCACATTTTTTCTAATATTAATACCAGTTACAATATTACTAAAATTAGTTTTATTTTTGTATATGAAACGAGATTGCGATTACGTAATTTTTTACTATAACTTTTTAACTTTGAAATAAAATCATATACATTTATCAGATTACCTATAAAATCGTCGTTTTTTTTAAATCAAATTCAAACCCGTCCCTATTTCTAAAACATGAAACTATGTTCTAGAAACCTATCATGGATGCTTTTACAATCCCTATGAAAAGTGTTTCCATCCCAAATAAATTCGTTAGATCTAGTGGGCACATTCCACCAGAAATACCTAAACCTCATACTAAACATTTTAAAAAATGAGAAGTAATCAAGTATTTGACTTCGTAGTTTTTAATAAATTTTGGTATTGTATTAACATAGCCATTGGTTTATCTAGCGTAGCATTTAACATGGTACGACAATTAAAAATAGTATTAGCATTACTTTATTAGTCAACCTGTCCAAAAAGTAAAACTCGTGCCAATGTTAGGCTTGATAATGGTACTAGTAACAAAAGTAACGACCATAATCATGTTACAAGTAATTTGTAGTTGGCACATTATCTTTAAATGAAAAGAATCGGACTTGATAATAGTATTAGTAACAAAAGTAACGACCATAATTATGTTACAAGTAATTTGTAGTTGGCACATTATCTTGAAATGAAAAGAATCGGACGGCAAAGAAGGAGTTTTGAAATCAAACCGAGTACCTAATTATAAGTGTTATCATAATTAAACCTGGGTCTTGATGCATGACATAATAATTAGATATTTATTTATGTAATAATTCTAATCATTATCTTATTGATAATTCTAATTATCTCAGTCATAATTAAAAAATATTGATAAAATAGATACCTAATTGGAATAGCCTGGTTACATCAAATATCTTATTAATACGCATTAATATATACACCAGGGGAGAAAAATCACTGACATTATAAATAATTTTTAACATGTTATTTATCTCTTGGTAATCTCTTAAGTCATCATCAAAAGTTTTAGAATCCTGGAGGGTGTAAATTAGATAGACAACTCTAGAAGCTGTTCAATTTTGTGCAAATTAAACAATCGTAATTCAATAAATTATCGATCTTTGTTTTTTTGTTTATTCCGCTGCAGATATATCGAAATAACCTTATGTTTATTATATGAAAATAAAAATGTATTATTTTTAACAGAATCGTAACAGCCAGTTCAACCGGTTGATTTGAAAATCAATAGGTAGTCTGTTTGGTTCTTAAGTGGTATGAATTATAATTGGACCGATGACTAAACTGCCCTTCGACAGGTAATCAAATTTGGTCCAAAGTTGTATCAAATTCGCTATTTCTAAAAGCTTAATTTAGGCTTTTCAATAGAAGAGAATCAAACTCACCACTTTCCCAACATAGTGCAAGTACTTGAACATCAATAACCAACAATTGAACCCTAGAAGCAGGAGATGCCTTAATTGTTTCGAGCGGAAGTCTGATTCTAATAAGTATGCTAATAATTATAATTGAAAATAGAATTTAATTTTTATTCACCGTCGACATAAATATTTCATACACCGTAAGTTTAGATTAATATATATATACGCTCACTATTAAACACTTGCGGATCCATCATTCAAATATATTGATATATTAAAATGCATAGAAGGTGTTTATTAAAATTAAATTCTATAAACGTTTAGGGTAGGGGTATACACAAAAATTGATGAAGGAATAGAGGTATGCAAATTGTCTATTCTCCACCGGCCAAGTAATTAAGCAGTAGTAGCCCCATCTCTCTCTCTCTCTCTCCCTCTCTCTGGCAACCACGAGGTCTATCCTCCATGGATTTGGGAAACCATTGGCGCACAAGAACAAAGTCTCTTTCAATTGGGTAAAAAATTAACTCCTATGGGCCTCACTCTGCTACATTACACTGCTTCAATAATACATCTCCCCCCACAAACCAACAATATCTCTCTCTCTATCTCTCCCTTTCTCTCTCTTATCTTTCTTGGCAGCTTTCACTTTCTTCAAACATTCACCCACTATCCATTTACACCCTTTTTGCTCCTCTGGTTTCCTCAAACTAGACACTGCTTGAAGACTCAATCTTTCATATTATTCTTGCTGTTTTCTACATGGGTTTTCCCTTCTTGGGTTTTCTCATTTAATTGAATTTCCCCCAAAATTTGAGCTAAAGCTAGAATTTTGTTGGTGGGTTTTGTGAATTACCTTCTCGAGCTGCCCCAGAAATTGAATTTCCCCCAACTTATGGCCATAAGCTAGAATAATGCTGCTGGGTTTCTGAATTATCTTACAAAATTTCTTTAAAACTGAGTTTCCCCCAAACTTTGAATAATGCTAGTGGGCTCCCTCAGAAATTGAACTTTCTCTATATTTTTTCCTGAAGCTAGATAAATGTTGGTTGGTTTTGTGAATTATTTCTTGAGCTCCTATAGTAATTAAATCTCCCCCAAATTATGCCCTTAAACTAGAAAAGGTGCTGGTGATTTTTTGTATAGTTTTTTGGTCTTGTAATTTATAATGGAGGCTTGGAGCTATGTTTCTGAAAACAAGGGTTTTGTCTCTGATGATACTATTGGAAGAGAGAGAAGTGGCTTATTAGGCTGGGAATTGAAGTCACCACCTAGTTTTGGAAACAGTTTTGAAGCCACAAATGTGGAGGGGATTCAAAACCAAGGATTCGCGGAAGTGGGTTTTGACGAAATGATTCGAAAATCTTGGGATGTGTCTAGCTCAGTCAGTATTGCTAATTCTAACTCTGAAGTTGTTGGTAGAACAACTTGTACTCCTATAACATCATCTGCAGTGAGTTTATATTCTGTGGATGAGCCTAGTTCAAGGTTTTCTAGCTCAGTTGTGGAATCTAATGATCGGGATTTATCGTTAATCGATTTGAAACTAGGGAGATTATCTGATCATAGGGATACATGGAACTTTAAATCCTCTAAGCTAGCCCACGTCGGGTCTTCAGTGGAGTCGTCGTCAATGCCAGGTAAGAGGTCTCGAGCGAGTTTGAGTTCTCAAGGTGCCTTTTGCCAAGTTCACGGTTGTAGGAAAGATCTTAGCTCCTCTAAGGACTACCACAAGAGGCACAAAGTCTGTGAGATTCACTCGAAGACGGCTAAAGTCATTGTGAATGGGATTGAACAAAGATTTTGCCAGCAGTGTAGCAGGTCAATTTTGTTTCCCCTTTAGAGATATAGGATCTTTTTGGTTTTCTTTTGTTTTCATCTTCTGCCATACTATTGTTTTTGTTGGTTTTGGGACTAAAGAAATGCCACTATCGAAATTACTTGTGATGACCTGCAT
This sequence comes from Embelia ribes, assembly GCA_001753735.1. Classification (NCBI taxonomy): domain Eukaryota; kingdom Viridiplantae; phylum Streptophyta; class Magnoliopsida; order Ericales; family Primulaceae; genus Embelia; species Embelia ribes. The sequence goes on from MKEJ01038784.1 coordinate 4,394, forward strand.
AGTATCATGTCGTCGGCTTTGGCTGGGTTAAGTTTTCAGTGCTACTTATAACCAAGCACACATATTTTTTTAAGCCAATTTCAATTTTCAAACAGACATACAACTTTTTAGCAGTTCACTAAAACTGGGTTGTTAGCTAGAAAGGCTCAAATATCTGTTTAATTCAATTCACCAAAAGCATTTTCTTCAGCGTTTTCTGGTTTGAGGATCTAAAAATAGATTTCTGAAACATAATCGAATGCAACCTTACATTTGTGTGAGAAGAATGGAAAAAAGACCCTAATTTCTTGATCTTTGTAAGAGGAATGAGAAGGCTATTGTTCTTTCGAATAATGATTCTCTCTTTTCAATTTCATTTCAGGATGGTGAATTTGAAATTGTTGATGGCTTTAATTTTCGAGATGCTTCATTTTCTTGTAAAACAAGCTTCGGAATTACAAAAAAAAATATTATATTTCCCTGAAGTGAACCAATCCACCGAAAATATTTTGCTTAATAAAGTTGCTTTGAGGACTAAAAACGATAGCAAGAACCCACCCAAAATAATGTAGTTGTTCTCTCTTGAGTTGGTTATCTATCAGTACATATGCCTTCTACTTGCAATGTAATTTAGGCAAATAAGACTTGAGGAGATGAATTGTAATGATGAATATAAGAATAAACATGTGGAAAGTAAAACTAGAAAATTTGATTATGTTTGCCCATGACTTTACAGGTTCCATTTGCTGGGTGAATTTGATGATGGTAAACGCAGCTGTCGTAAACGCCTTGCTGGCCACAATGAGCGCCGAAGAAAACCTCAAGCGGGGACACTTGCTGGCTCTACTGGGAGACTATTCCACTCTTATTTTGGTATCCGACATGCCTTCTTTTCAAGTTTCAAGTTTTTGTTTCTCCTTCGATCTTTTTTTTTTTTTATCAGTATAATAGTATGTATCAATGATAAATTAGCATTGCTTTCAGAGGAAATCCATATCTGTATGAAACTATTGATAGATTAAAAGTCGTACCCAAGAAGTAATACTCTAAAAGGATGAAAGTGGTTTCCTTCATCTTTCCAAAACTATGAAAAACAGATGATGACAAATTAGTTAAGTATATAGCTGCTATCCCTTGCTTGTAAAGGAAAGAAAAAGAAAACTATGATCAAAGATCGGACAATCTACTTACTCCTTCCAAATTTGCATCTTGTCGAGCCATGGCTGGTCATTTTGGAAGTACCGAATGAAAGTGTTTGATCCTAGAGTGTCTGTATAATCTTGGAAAATAGTTACTTTTCCACTTTCTAACAAGCAAGTTTAAATTGTCTGGCTTTGTACATGATAATTTTTTAGAAATGTGTTTGCGTACAACAAATTTACAAGCTAACTTATTTTTCCGAGATTTTCACTTCTTTGCCTTATTTTTATCGTCTCAAATATTCTAAAAACATTATGCAGGTTCTTTGGGTAGCAGGCCACAGGGCATTACATTAGCAGCCTCATCTGTTATTTGTCAAGATCCTACCAATCTCATGTACCCATTTAGATACGACTCAAATGACTGGAACAAGCACAGAAAGCACGAAGAAGCTGGAACCATGTGTCATCCTCAATCAGAAATTACCATTACAAATGGATACCACAATCCAAAATCTATATTCTCTCACGATCTTGCCAAAAATATTCCTCCTTTTCATGTCAATGAAGTTAGTTCATCATCAGGAGGAGGAGACATAAGCAAAATCAATAACCAAAACATACATGAAAATTTTATTCTATTCAATTCAGCATCAGCCGTTCAAGGTCTACCGGGAATATCGGCCACTGGGCGTGCTCTCTCTCTTCTGTCATCTCAATCAAGAAACTCTTCGAACCATTCACCGGAGATTTTAATGCCTCAGTCTTTGATCAATGGGTTGTCAAACAAGTTTAGGAGTCCCACTGATCTGTTTTCACTTGAAGAAGGAAATAGTAATTTGGGGCCCATTCTGATTTCGGATGATAATGGTTCTATTAACTATGGTGACAGGATATTCCAAGGATCAGAATGTGTTGATAATAGTAAGAGTCGTGGTTTTTGCAATGAGGGCGCAGCTACTATAGATTTGCTTCAATTGTCGTCGCAGCTTCAGAGGGTCGAGCATGAAAAACAATACATTAAGCTGAAGCAAGATAACGATGCTATTCGTGGCTTGAAGATCCCTTAACTCTTTCAGGTGAATTCTATAATACTTTTTTCTGAAATGTTTATTTCTTAATAATATAGAAATGGGGCAGTAGAGTTAGGGAAATTTCGGTTAATTGCTTTGTCAAATCTTTAGTTCAGTAAAATTCATCCGCCAAACCTGGGGGGCAATTGACACTGAGTAGATCCGCTAGTGTTTCTGGGAAATAGGCGTAAAGTTACGTATACGAGATCCTCCCAGACCTCGCAATGCTGGAACTTTATGCACAGGGTCGTCCATAATAATAATAATAATTTAGCGACCTGTGTTGATGGAATTAGAATCCGAAAACCCTGTTCCACAGTAGTTTGCTTGAAAAATATTAAAAATACCTGAAAAACCTTTTCCGAAAACCTTATCTAATTTATCCCCCTCCCTTACATTTTGATTTTTTTTATATGGGTTTCAAGCTCTTTCTGAGGACAAATGCGTGCGGCAACGAAATGAACTATGATTTGGATTTGGAAACCAATTTCTCAGTTGTTAGCAGATTTAATTATTTCAAATTGGCATAATATTTATGGATACTGAAAAACCTTTTTGTGTCCCTATTTCAAAGTCAGTAATTCTCGAAAATAAACAAATGCTCTGATTTTGGGCAGGGCTCGCTGCTTGAGGAATGTACAAAATACTCAAAAAATGGGGATGAAGTCTTTCCGGGGACTGGCTAATAATGATGATTCTTTTAAGCAACCATACAATCATGACGGATGATCTTATCATTTTCACCGTACCTGCGATCAGGGATTTAACTCTTTTCCATTTCCGTGCATTTATAATTGATCAACTTTTCTCTTGTTTTTCATTTCACTCAAAACAACCCGTACGGGCCGAGAGCTAGTTAAGACATATATCCTTGTGTCAGTTGATATTTGAGCTGACATTGTTGTTAGTTGTTGATATTGCTAGCTCCTTGGAATAATTTTATTTTTCCTTTTTTAAGCAAGGAGTGCGAATCTAGCAATAACCATTGACATTTTGAAGTTATTATCATGCTATATGCTGCTTTTTAACATTTCTTCAAAGTTATTGAACTTTAGCTATATTGCATACTGTTTTTGGCACCGCTTGAACACTACGAAGAACACGGTTCCTTTGTTGTCTATTTTTGCGACCTTGTTTTAGTTTCCCCCATGTTTCCAAACATAAGGCAGAGGCTAACATTTTTCTAGTTTAAAAAATATTTGCAAATGTAAGAAAGTCGAAGTGGTGAAAATGAAAAAGGGTTTATTGGCAAGAACTATCCTAGTGTTTAAAACATTTTCCCTAGATGAGTTCGATATCAACAGAAGTAACTTTCATCCTAAGCATGTGTGATTGAACACCCAAAATGAGTGCTAACATTTTTCGGATAAAGAACTACCTATATGCTAGCAAATTCAGCATGTTCAGATAATAGCGGATCCTGAATTTCCGATTAGGGGGCAAATCTTCTAGTTCTATATAGATATTTTTCTTTTCTTCATTTTTCGGAAGGGGGCGTTTGGTTGTATTCTCTGAAAAAATTAAGAATTTTATTTATCAAAAATATGCTGAAATTTTGGAGGTCGGAAGATTTGTTCCCCCTCCTCCCAAAACCCGTGCTGTGGCCATACTAACTGATATATCAACTTGGTAGATACACTTGGAAATTCTTTATCACCACTAATATTGGCCCATATCAATTTCGTCTGGTGATCGCATCACATAAAGGTTACTACTAATTTTTAAAACTATGGTTACAATAAATTATCGCAATTATGGGGGGAAAATTATGTTTGGCCACAAATAGAACAATCTGTCTTCCTCTTTACCCCTTGACATTGAAAAAATCGTGTAAAGAAAATCAGATTCGAAGAGAAACAGAAAATCACATAGGTCGAATTTGATCACTCACATTTATTCGTTCGTTTATATTAAAACAACTATGAAAACAACATTTCAACTGATTAGCTTGGCGGAGGTGTAGGAATGCAAGTGCAATCTAGCCGCGAGGCAGAGCAGAGAGTAGGTCTCGGACCTATTTTACAACACTAGTTTGGTTCGTCAAGCTCATCACATTCCCATTCTTCGCATATCCTACACTTGGTTCCAAAATCACTTTTTAATGGGACATTAAATGGTTGTTGAAATCATCACTTCGGCAAGGCAGCCTATAACAATATAAAAAAGGGAGAAAAATTAGATCCAGAACTAAGTACACATTTTATGCGCCTCCGGAAAATAAATTGAATAATGGGAATTGTGAATATGGTCAATTGAAAAGATTGAGTAGTACATAGTAGTAACTACGGAAAATTAAAATACATGATGACTTTTTACAAATAATGTAAAATACGTTGTGATTATGTGCAGTACCCTCGGAAAACAAAAACAAATCAAGATTCGAAAAAAGTTCATAGGAACTTACATTCACGAGACGCCAAAAGAGCAATGGAGACAATACCAAAGAGAGAGAAGCAAGTTGCCATACTTTTTGCCATTGCTATGTATATTGAGATAGAATGATATGGGCAAATGATTATGAATATGAGGTCTATATAACCCTTTCAATAATCGTAATTTGTTAAGGTGTTTTATAATTATAGTGAAATTTTATACATACTTATATATAATATTGATTTTTCTTTCCTACTTGTCACTGTTTTCTCTACAACGTGTCGGTGATCAGTCCTTAAAATTGTATTAACTAAGAGTATAATGTGACATATTTAAGTTATTTATCTTGCATATATTGTGTGAATCTTGTTATATTTCGGTATTACGGATTTTGGTTAATTTGATGCTGATAAAGAGGTTAAGTGGACGTTTTAGGAGGTAATAGTCGCATCAATGAAGATGCATTAATTTTTGAGACTCAAGGTGACTATTTTGGGCTATTGGAAGACTTGCAACTGAGTAAAAGTGATCAAGGAAGTGCAAAAGAGGTAGTTGGAAAGTCTGCCAACTGATCGATCCAAGTGATCAGTTGTATCGATCCAACTACTTCCGATATAGAAACTGATTTAACGAATGATAAGTGCAATTTTAGGAAATTTTATATATTTGCAAATTAGGAAACTCCAGAATAGGTGGTTTTTTATATTATATAAATGATTGATTTTATTATTTAGAGATTATTATTCATTCTATTTTCCTTCTATTGTTCTTGGTGGAGATTCAACCTTTTAAATAAGAGTTTGTGAGTTGTTCTTTCATTAGTTTACATGTTCATCGTTTATGTTTGTTTTTACATATTGTTAATTAGTTTATTTGCGTAGTAGCAGTAGAATAATTAGTTTTCGCAATTTCAATCTATTTATAATTGTTTTAATTACAAGTAATCATTACTGTTATTAAATTATATTGTTTAATTATGAGTTGCTATTCAATTATTGTTGTTTCCCTTATTAATATGCTAGGCTAGGGCTCTTTTCTTGCATAGGGGATGGAGATGATTTAATAGATTCAAGCTAACCCTAATTGATGAGTTATGTTTTCATAAACTTAATCTAAAAATTGAATAAGTCTAAAATCTAGGATTTTTAACCTATCTGAGTACCTTAAAAATCATCTAGTCGTAGTTGTAGTGTCTGACAATCATCTAATAGCACACTAGGTTGAAGTAAACCCGAATGATACACATTAGTGATTTTCCAGATTAATAATCTTTTGGAGCTCATTAATTAGATCAATTAGGGAGAAAAAGTTAAATCATTTGATTTTTCGTACAGACAATATCTTAATTATTATCGTTAATTGTGTTTATTTCATTGCTATTAGTCTAGTTTAATTCACTCAAAACCAAATTAAAATAAACTCGAAAAATTTAGGAGTAGTTTAATTTAACAAACTGCGTGGACTGGATTAAAATCGTAAGAGCTAAATTGTGTTTTAGACTGATTTTAAGTATTTCCGAGATTAGTAGGAATAATCGATTTCGATACTCGGTACTTCTCGAGATAAGACTACACCATTCCCTAATGCGCTTGTTAGGTTCTAAATTTGCATGTTTAAGGAGCATTCAAGTTTTTGGTACCGTTACTGGGGACTCCTCAAACGGAGTGCTGAAATTCTGTCAAATCGCATTCATTTTCACATTTTTCGATTCTTTCCCTTCTTTTCTTCCACTTAGTAATTAGTGGAATCCCAAAATTCCATTAGTTACTAGACTGCAGAAGCGGCTCTTGGAAATCAAGACCAAATCGGATCCATCAATTTCTGTGATGGAAGACTGAAATGATCAATTACAACTTTTGTCAGTGGGAGCTGTAACGCTAAATAACCCAAACAATAATAACATTCAAAGTAACTTTTCCTAAGCTAATCTTGATCTCGAGGAGGAACACGGCCCTTTCCTTGGCTTTCAACGTAAATCTGCAGCAATGGGCTGCATATCAAGCATTTCTGGCGGCTTAACAAGCCCCTCCTCCGATTCCTCCACAATACAATAATCCTCTACATCCACAGTATCGAAATCCTCTACAGTATAATAATCTTCCACAGTATAATCAATATCCTCACCTTCATGTAAACCCAATGGACTTACCTGCCGAGCAAATGCTACATCCGCCAAAGAAAGGTGCAGTTTCATGCATCGTTTTTCTGGAAGTACAAGGCAATTTTAAGTGTAAACCTGACATGATCCGTAGTGTGCCAGAATTTAATGGGTTTGAATCTGAAAGTGCATACGACTTCATAAACGACTATATTCAAATTTGTTCCACCTTCGACGACGAAGGAGCCTTAAGGATGTCACATGCTTGCATCTTTTTCCATTTGCCTTGAAAAATAAGGCGCGACAGTGGCTTAATTCTCTTCATTCGCAATCTATTACCACTTGGGAAAAGATGCAAACCATATTTCTCAATAAATACTTCCCTCACCATCAAACTCTTCACTTTCAAGAGCAAATTTCTCAATTTATGTCCTCTATATCCAAAAAGTTCGATCAATCATAGGAGCATTTTGAAGATCTCTTAAGATTGTGCCCATATTTTGATAAGTGGCATCTTGTTAAATTCTTCCACACGTCCCTAAGTCCTACTCTTAAACCACTGCCGAAATTTGGTAATTCTTTGTTGAATTAGCTGATGAATTAAGGACTTAGAATGATTCACCAATCATAAAAGTGACTTTTAATACTACAAAGGACACCCTGTTGAAAGGAGGCATGTACCACCTTAATGAAATGGATGAGTGGAAAGCAATGTATGTCGCATTGCAAAAGAAAGTGGAAGTTATGGAATTGGGGAAAGCCAATACAGTATCAGCTCCATCCATGCCTGTCTTGTATGGTTTTTGCCAAGACGAAGGGCATAAAATGGAGGATTGTTACCGGGCCGCTTTAATGAAGGATATGTACTATACCCAATTCTAACTCACACAATATCCCTATCAATAATCTTATTCTAATCAACAACAATATTCGAATCAAACGCAATACCCTATTCAACAACAATACATAAATTTGGGTCCGAATAATCCATTTCCACAATTTTATAATTTAGGGTGGAAGAGGAAACAAGGTCAAAACTGGAGGAATGAGGCACCACAGTCTTAAACAAACCAGCCTAGGCTACCTCAAAAGTTTTTAGCCTCTCACCAACATCAACTCGAGCAAACATCCATAGTTCTAGAATAAAGAATGGATACTATGGAGAGGGATATATGTAATGAGGAAATTATAAACTTAGGGTATGAAATGCGGGAAATGAGTAAAATTCTCTACAAGCCCGGTGAGGGTAAATTCCCTGCACAGCCCGAGCCATACCTGCAGAAAAATGTGCAATTTGTTGAGGGTAATTCTAGGGATCAACTGCACCTGACCAAATAAATACTGTAACTATTTTGAGAAGTGAGAAAGAAATTCCAAAGAGGTGGTGGGAAATCCAAAAATTTCATCGATCCAAATTCCAAATCCAATCAATCCAACTTTAGTCAACTTAAATCCTGAAATTCCAAAATCTGATAATCCTGAAAATACTTTTGTAACACACCAAAATGTAAATACTCCTGATAAATCATCCAAGGGGGTTACGCATGTAGTAGAACAAGAAAAGATTGTTAGAATTAAAGAAGGTAGGGATGAACTTGTACTATTTAAACCCAGGTCGCCTTTCCTACAAAAGTTGTCTCAACCTAAAAAGAATAATATTAATAAGGAGATTTTTGAAATCCTGCAACAAGTAAAATTAATATACCACTCTTAGATGCAACAAAACATATTTCGTCTTATGTACGATACTTGAAAGAACTATGCACTGTCAAAAGTAATTTGAATGTCAAGGAACGGGCTTTTCTCACTGAACAGATAAGTGCGGTTCTCGATCCATACACACTGATTAAATGTAAGGATATGAGTAACCCTACAATTCTCATAGTAATTGGGGATTGTAAGATTGACAGAGCTTTGTTAGACTTGGCGCTAGTGTGAACTTACTCCCATATACTGTTTATCAGGAATTGGAATAAGAGGAACTCAAGCCAACTTGATCCTTTTAGCAAATGGATGATCATTACTTGAAAATAACTAGGGAAGCAACTGAGGACGTCTTTGTTCAAGTAGAAAAGTTTTACTTCTCCGTAGACTTTATGGTTTTAGATACACAGTTAGTTGTCGATCCTTTTAAGTAGATACCAATTATCCTAGGCATACCATTCTTAGCTATGTCCAATGTGGTAATAAATTGTAGGAACGGAATTATGAAATGTCTTTCGGTAATTTGAAGGTTCAAATGAATATTTTTTATCTTAGTAAGCAACGAAAGGATGGGGGCGACTTTTTAGAGCAAATAGGCTTAGTCGACTTACTGCGAGAGGAATACTTTGTGATTGAGATAGTAAGTAAGGGGTAGAATTTTATGATAAATTCCTAGGAGGGGATCCAGAGTGTAGTACCTGTGAGACAGTCAGTGCTATTAGAGGGTGAGATCTTAAATATGAACCTTTTGAAATGCCAAGCAACATGTTTGTTCCTTCTGATGAATAAGCTCCTATTGCCGAGAGAAAGCCACTTCCAAAAGAGTTTAAATAAGCTTTTCTAGGTGAAGGCAAAGCTTTTCCTGTTGTTATTTCTTCTGTTTCTACTCCGATATAGGAAAACGCTTTGCTACATATACTTAGAAAGTATCGTCATGCAATAGGATGGTCCATAGAGGATTTGAAGGGTATTAGTCCTTTAATTTATAGACATATGATAAATCTTGAGGAAGATGCCAAACTGATGTCTCAAATGCAACGGAGGTAGAATCCTATAATGAAAGATATGGTAAAAGGGAAGGTCATCAAAATCTTAGACGCATGCATTATTTATGCCATTTCAGATTCCAAGTGGGTGAGTCCAACTCAAGTAGTGCCCAAGAAATCCGGGGTTACTGTGGTCGCCAATGAAAATAAGGAATTGATTCTAACGTCCGAACGGGTTGGAGGATGTGTATTGATTACCGGCGATTGAATGCAATAACCAAGAATGATCATTTTCCTTTGCCTTTTTTGGGTTAAGTCCTTGAAAGAGTGCCAAGTTGTGAGTACTACTATTTTCTCAATGGTTATTCCGGGGACAATCAGATTGAGATTGCATACAATGACTAGGAAAAGACCAAATTCACATGTCCTTTCGGTAGTTTTGCTTATCAGTGCATAACTTTTGGCTTTTGAAATGCACCTACTACTTTTCAGCGGTATATGATGAGTATCTTCAGTGATATGGTGGAGTAGATAATCGAAGTGTTCATGGATGATTTTTTCGTTTACGACGATCGATATGGCGAGTGTCTTGTTCATCTGGAGTGCGTCCTACAAAGATGTGAGGACACAAATCTTATGCTGAACAAGGAAAAATGCCACTTTATGTTTACATAAGGCATTGTGCTCGGACATGTTATCTCATCGAAGGGGATCGAAGTTGATCGGTTTAAAATCGGGCTTATTGAAAAGCTTCATCCCGCAATTTCGGTACAGGATGTGAGATATCTTTTAGGCCACGCTGATTTTTATCATCGTTTTATTCAATCATTTAGCACTATTGCTAAACCTTTGTGTCATCTAATTGTGGCAGACGTCCCCTTTGAGTGGACCGAAGAATGCCAAAAGGCTTTTGACACATTGAATAAGCTATTGATCTCCTCCAATTATACAACCTAAAGATTGGTCCTTACCGTTTGAGCTTATGTGTGATAAAAGTAATCACGTGGTAGGGGTTGTTTTGGGGAACGTAGAGACACGAAATCATATGTTGTCTATTATGCAAGCAGGTCTTTAAATGATGCCCATATCAACTACACAACCACTGAGAAAGAGCTATTAGTTGTAGTCTTTGCACTTGATAAATTTCGCTCTTATATCATTGGTTCATCGGTAACTATTTTTACATATTATGCGGCTCTAAAATACCTCCTTACTAAGAATGAGGTGAAATTGAGGCTATTGCGATAGATTCTACTCCTCCAAGAGTTTGACCTCACAATACGTGATAAGAAGGGAGTGGAGAACGTAGTCGCTGATCATTTATCGAGGCTGACTAGCCAATCCTTAGATGACAACTTTTCTCATATCGACTGGCATTTCCCAGATGAGCAATTATATGCCATAAATGCTCGAAATATTCCTTGGTTCGCTAATTTAACGAATTTTCTTGTTACGGGAGCTATACCCCCACATTGGTCGACATCCGATAGGAAGCAATTCTTACGGAAAGCTCAACATTTCTTTTGGGATGATCCTTTCGTATATAAATATTGTTCTGACCAGATTGTCCGATGGTATTTGTATGATAATGAGATCAACAGTGTCATTAAACATTGCCATGGCGATACTTGAGGGGGACATTTTTTGGCCAAAAAGACCACAATAAAGGTTCTCCAAAGTGGATTATACTAGCCAATAATGCTAGAGTTGTGATAGGTTCCAGTTATTAGAAAGCTTACTAAGTGCAATGAAATGCCTCAAGAGCCTATCATTACTCTTGAAATCTTCGATTGTTGAGACATTGATTTTATGGGGCCTTTTCTGAACTCGTTTGGCTATTTGTACATCTTGGTAGTAGTGGACTATGTGTCCAAATGAGTAAAAGCTATTCCTATTCGTACCAATAATCACAAAGTTGTGATCAAGTTCCTACATGAGAATATTTTTACTCATTTTGTTTTCTTCAAGCCATTATTAGTGATAGCAGAAAATACTTTTGCAATCATCCTTTTAGGGCATTGGTCAATAAAGTATAGAGTCTTTCATAAAGTTGATACTGTTTAACACCCCTAGATGATCGACTAGGTTGAATTGGCTAATCATGAAGTGAAGGGCATTTTGGAAAAGATGGTAAATCCAAATTGTAAGGACCGGTCTTAGTGCTTAATTGATTCTTTATGGGTGTACCAGACAACTTATAAGATTATTTTGGGGATGTCACCCTATCGACTTGTCTATGGAAAGGCTTGCCACCTTTTGGTGGAACTCGAGCATAAGGTTTACTGGGCAGTACGTCGATGCAAAGAGTCGTTGGCCGCAACAGGCAAAATTCATAAACTAGATCTTGTTGAGCTTAAAGCATTGAAGATTGATGCATACGAGAACACCAAAGTGACAAAAGCCAAGATAAAAAACTTGCACGACAAGCATATCAAAAAGCATTTCTTTTCGGTAAGGGAACAAGTCCTATTGTATAATTTTCGACTGCATCTCTTTCCCAGAAAAGCTCAAATCACGGTGGACCGACCCTCATGTCATCCACGACATTAGCTCGTATGGCATGTGTGAGATCTATGATCTGAAATCTTGTAAGGCTATGATCTTCAAAGATAACAATTATTGTTTAAAATTGTATTATGATAATCGTTATGAGCCTACTAGAAAACGGGACTCATCGACCCTTCCTACGAATAATTTGTCAAAGGGGGTTATTGTTGTTGTCTTTCGATTCGTAGGTGCTTTCTTCGTTCATTTTCTTTATTCTCTTTAGTTCTTTTCTTTTTCTTATGTTTTACTTTCTTCAGATTCCATTTGGCACCTGATGTACATCTCATTAATGCTAAACATATGGACTATATTTGATTTAGGTAGGGGGTGTATGCACTATTTCAGTACGTTTGAAAATGGGTAAAACATTCAGGCAAAATTTTTTATTTTTCGAAAATTGACTATATATTTAGGTTTCAGTACTTCCTTGTGTCATCATAGGGTATTTTTATTTTTGTAACCTTGGTAGAGTCCAAAAATTCCAGAGGATCCAATCGATCCAACTGCAGTTGGATGTACCTATTAAACTTCAGATCAAAATGAACATGATCTGTATAGTCTCTTTTCTCACTCTCTCTCTTATTTCAATTTTAGCTTTTAAATTCTCCAAAATATTACTCAAAATCATCATCACTTCACCTTCCATTGCAACACAACAACATCATATTATTTGTTAAGCTTGGAGAATCAAAGATTAAGGCACAAATTCAACATTAGGGCACGAGATTTATTTTCTGCAAATTAGAGATATTTAAAGTTGGTAAGTAATTCAACATCCTATTAAACTTACATTCTTGCAAATATTGTTGATAGCAAAAAATTTTAGTGAGGTGATCTGAGTTTGCGAATTGAGTTGCAGTTGGGATCTTATTCTGTGATTGATTTTCTTTGTTTGGGCTGTTTGAATTGAATTTGGGGTTTTTAAATTCTGAGCTGTTAAATTATTGATATTCTATTGATCGTTGTGGGTTTAACATGGCATTGAAAAGGACTGTGAGCAGGATGGCTAAGGGGGCAGTTCGAAAGGCTCGTATGATAAGGACATTTTTGTTTCTCGGACTGCAACCGAGAACTATTTTAGTCATTTTAAGAATAAAAATTTTGCGTGCGAGAGGGCATGGAAGTTGGAGAAGTTAATAGGAAATGTGGATTATACGAGTAAGCCATTGAATTGGAAGGCGAAGATGGAGGCGGCAGGGCTGGTTACGTTGCTGTCATTTTATAAGCTATACGTCTCGGATTTGGTTAGGGAATTCTTTTCTAATGCGAATAAGTAGAGTGAGGAAAAGGGAGAAGAGTGGTTTGTTATGACAGTTAGGAAGATTAGGATCAAGATTACCCCAAACACGTTAGTGCAGAAATTAAGGTAGTTGGGTTGGTTCAGTCACAACGAGGCATCCCACTGGGTACTGTTAGGGAAGAGATTCTTATTAGGGGTACTTTGGTAATGATAAAGAAGACGAAGGTTGGATAGGTTAAGCTGGAGTATACAGCGGTATGCAAGGTGGTATGTAGTAATATCATGTCGTCTAAGTATGAGACGGAGCTCGATTTTGCACACATGTAGATGATGTATGCATTGGGGACTAATACACCTGTTGACATGCCGATGGTGATGATTTCGTAATTGACATCGGTGCAACAAGAGCACTGAAGTTTGGGTTCCCTTTTTCGGGCATTTGACTGAGATGATCGATGAGGCTGGGGCTAGTTTGAAGAAGCATACGTGTGCTAATCCTAGGTATAGTACACCGATAGATGCTACGGAATTTTGACAAGAACTAGCTAAGAGGAAGTTGGATGATTTGCGTGCAGTTCTGCCTGAGATTGAGGAAGTCGGGGAGTTTTTACAGCGGGGGAGTTGGGCGATGGTTCGGGAGATGCGAGCGCAATTAGTAAGGGATGAGTCAAGGCAAGGTTGAGTTAAGGCGCAACATAGTCAGTTGATGGATATGATGATGAGGCAGTTGCGTTTG